>JBAGKK010021266.1:0-30170 GCA_037177015.1 Euceroptres primus | reverse complement strand
TTTGTATGTCTGTATGTATGTATGTATGTATGTATGTATGGATGTATATATATATATATATATATATATATATATATATATATATATAATGTTAAAATTCCCATTTCCATGCATACGTTCATTTTCAAAAATCACAAGAAGACATTTTTAACTTAATCGGGGGAAAAAAAATTCACTGGGAAAAGCCGGGAATTTTAAATGACCTGATCGCTAGACACCCTGATTAAATTAATAGGAGTCATCTGCTAAAATAGGTTCAGCAGATTTTTTCTTTTACATTTACAGAAATTTTAATAACCATTATGGATGATCTGTAAATTTTCTAGTGAAGCCTATATAGTGGAATTCTAATCATTTCTTTTAAATGACAAACGCCAGACATTTCAATAAATTTTGCAAGATTCTGTGTCAAATTTGCAGGTCATCTATTATTTATACTGAAATTTCTGTAAATACAGAAAAAAATCTGCTGTGTGTATTTTAATAGATGAATCCTGTCAATTTACAATATTCTACTTTTGATAAAAAGTTTCAAAGAAGAAGAATAAAAATGATGTGCAGTTCAAATTCTAACTCTATACAAACAGATTTCAGTTTATCTCCCAAACAATTACTTTACATGTTTCATTGGCATCATTTCCTTCAAATTCTTCGTCTTGGCACAGAGTCTGAATAAAATTATCCTATATTTTGGAATTATTCGTCTGCCTTTTAGAAAATTTCAGAAAACTTCCATCAGTTGATTGTAAACTAGTTTTAATGATATTTTTTTATTTCTTTTAATTATCTTCAATGTGAATAAATATTCAATAGTAAGATCATTAGTAAGATTCATTAGTAGGATTCATTAGTAAGAAAAATATTCATTAAAGGTGAAAATTAAAAATTCGCAAAAGTCCATCCAAAATTTAACAACATTTAATTTAGATTTTAAAGGTTAGGACTTTTTTGGAAATAGAATTTCATTTCATTTTTAAATTTCACCTATATTCATTGAAGGTAAAAAGTGAAAATTCGCAAAAGTCCATCTAAAATTTTAAAACATTTAATTTAGGTTATAAAGGTTAGTACAGTTTTGGAAATAGAATTTCAGTACTTCATTATTCTGTGTTTTTTTTTTCTGCCATCTTAACCTCGGAAATGTTAAACGGGGTTTCGCTAGCTAGCAACTTCTGCTCTTTGAAATTATTTCCTCGCCTACTACCTCAATGTACCCAGTACAGAATTTACCCGATTTTTCAAAGCACTTTCATTCCCGCATATAACGAGCCTCTTTACTCATAAAAAAATCTAGTTTCAATGAGGAAAAAAAAACTTCAGGACATCGGATTTATGCATAGGTAAATTTTTTTTCTCAGCAAATGTCAAATTCATTCTATGAGTTTTATTTTTTATATAAAAACTTTGTCAATTAAAGGAAAAGAAAAAATAAAATTGGATAATTCTTATTCTATGGCAAATCAATAACATACATAATCATTAATCAAAGAAGAAAATTTGTAACAACTTTTGCTAAAGCACCCACGTATTTTGCGTTTGTCTTTTTTTTTTTTTTTTTTTTTTGGTGTGACATTCGGTAACGAAACGTAGGAGTTTTCTTATGAAGAATCAAAGGTCGGTTGCACGTCCTACGCAAAGAATCGACTCGTTTCCAAGAAAGTTCTTTAACATATTAATTTATATTTTGTTTCTTGAACTTCTGCCTTATTTGACAAAGATAAAATCAAGAAAATGTGGACGACACAAATAAAAATAGTAAAAATTACAAACTTTAAAGTACCAAATTGCATGATTTGTTATTCATAGTTATTATAGTTATAGTTTATCTATTATTTATTATAGTTATTATTATAGTTATTATTATTATTATAGTTATCCATAGTTATTATAGTTATAGTATTTCCATTAGTTATTATAGTTATTATTATAGTTATCCATGGTTTTATAATTTCTTTATAATTATTTTATTTTTCTTAATGTTTGATAGAAATTTGTAAAAACGAGTCTCTGAAACTCAAACGATCAGTCTGTTTTTTCCGATGCTTTACCTTTACGGCCTCGTTGCTGATTGTGAGGTTCGCTTAAGGCAAAGAACCTTGAAACAACCAGGGTGACCGACGACATTAATATTTATTTACAGATTAAGAATTGCAGAGAACGAGATTAAGAGCAGAAGGCAATGGTAAACTATTACAAAATAGGACTGTTTTTGACTGGAAATTAAAACTAAGATGAGATAATTGGGACTGATATTGAAGTAATAAACTGAAATAAAAAATTGAACTAGACAGATTATTAAACCCGATTCCGAAGTTTCAATTTCTATTATTCCCTATTGAAATAGAAGGTAATTGATCAAAATATTTCTGGATCAGCAGGTCTCGGTTCGATAATCATACTTTTCATTCCGTCGACTCTTATTTTTTTTAGAATACCGGTAGAAAATCGTTGATCCGTAATATTTCCCCTCACATAACCCTCTTGGAAGTCTTTACCTTCATGGTAGAATGACCGAATAAACCTGCATATGATTTTCTTTGTGTTTGTGCACTGCAGAGTACCCTATATGCCAAATGGATTCGGAGGTTTGGTGTGGGTGGGATTTTTATATCCGTAAATGTGTACCATATGTTGGACGATCTTGTAGCGAGGAGATATCTACCCTACATCCTATGGAGCTCCTGAGAACACCAGTTCTGTATTTTAAATTTGAGTCATATTTACTATAGTGTTCGTTAAGGTATAGTCGTGAGAGAAACGAGCACATTGCCGCTTACTTTCAGCACCGTCAAACTCGATATCCTTCAGAACGATACAGAAATAACGAGAGATCTTTGAAAAAACAATGATAAAAGATAAAATACATTACTCGCAAAAAGGAAATTTTATCAATCTCAAAGGAGATTTTAAATTTACCGACTTCAAGAAGATAAATCCAGGGATCACAGCGGTTCAGTAGATCATTTTAAGGGGAAAAAGTGTAATCTATTTTTCGAAAAAGGGGAAAGTTTTTCTTTTAAAAATGCCAAAGAAACCAGTAAATGTATTTAATGTAAAAGTTTTGTAAGACTGAATCTGCTACAATTCTTCAGAATCTTAAATCAGTGTGTATAGCGTTTCTCATAAAAAAATTCCTGGACTTTCCCAAGTTTTCCAGGTCAACAAATAAATTTTTCCAGGTACCGTTTCTTAATTATTACTATAAACATTAATGGCAAAAATGTTTTTCTCATGAAGCTGTACGATGGAAATAATTTACACACCTGAATAAACCATATAAAATGTTTATTATGCGATTTATGAAATCCTTAAGTTTAGCTAACTGTATCTGATTCTCTGGGTAAGCTCAAATAGTACATTATTCGCCAAGTTTAAACGCAAATTTTGGCGAGAGCTTAGTTTAAATCACGAGGCGAAGCCGAGGGATTTAATCGCTTGAGCCAAAATTTTCGTTTGGACATGGCAAATACAGTGCTTTTCGCCATGACATCGAGAAAAAGCCAAATGAAAATGCTGAAATGACGAAAAAACTATTTTTTTAAAGGTCTAAGAAGAATCCCTCTAAGAAGAATTAGTAGTCTAATGAAATAGTGCAAAGTCGTTTATCAATTGCTTTAGTAAGCATTTCTACTAATCTTTAATAAACAACTACAGGGTGTCTAGCGATCAGACCTTTTGAAATTCCCGGGTTTTTCCCCGCTTCTTCCCAACCAAATTTTTCATTTTGCCGACCAATTTTACATTTTTTATTTACAATAACGTATATATTACATGTATTTTCTTCATACGAAAGGTCCAATTAATAAAAACATATTTTAGTATTGATAGGCAACGTTTCAGACATTATCAGATGTTTTTATTAGCTTTCACTTTTTATTATCTTTCACTCGAAAAAAATACATATAAAATTGATAAAAGATCGAAACTGAAGAATTTGTGTATAAACGTATATATTATCCTAGATAACTTATAATTTCTCACGAAATAAACATATTAGTATTTTTCCCCTATCTTAAACATTAAATTATACAATTTTTTTACATTTTTGCAAAACTAAAAGTTAATGTTCATTTTTATTTACGAAATTTATTTTTTTTTCTTTTCATATAGCCGTAAAGAAAGTGAAAATAAATAGATTTTACCATTAAATTAAAAAATTCCCGGTCTGAAATAAAATTCACAGAGTTCTTCCAGTTTTTTTCCCGGTGAAAACAAATTCCCGGGTTTTCCCGATTTCCCGGTTCGCTAGACACCCTGAACTACTATTTTACAGTAAAAAAAAAACTACAAATTCACTTAGTAATCCTAACTAAACGCAGTGAAAAAGAATACTTAAAACTGTTACACCTTAAAATGGTTTGAATTAAATTTAGTAAAATTTGTCTGGATTTAAGCAAAATTGATTTGATTGTAAGTAAAATTTGTATGAATTTAAGACTCAATTCTGAAATTCAGATAACGTACCTTTTATAGATTTTAGAGGGTTCTAAATTATTCTCGGAATTATGGAAACTCTGGAGTTCAGAATATTCTTGAGGATTCTGGAAAATTCTGAAACAGTTTAGTATATTTTGCAGAATATTTAAGAATTTTAGGATATCCTGTAAAATTCTATATGAAGACATGAGAATAACAACTCATTAAAGACCATCTGAAGTTGCCCCCCCCCCAAGTAATAGTTAAAATAACCTAATTTAGGGGCAAAATTTAAATGGTATTTACCGAATTGTCATTCCTATGTCTTCATATGATTATTATAGCAGAAGCCAGAAGATTCTACAAAATTTTGGAAGAATCTAGATGCTTGTAGAAGATTCTAAACATTTCGAATATTTTGTAGAATTTTTACGGATTTCAAAGAAATTTTGAAGATTTCAAAGAAATTTTGAAGGTTCCAAAGGATTTGAGATAATTTTGAGAGTTTTTTTTTTTGTAGATTTTTGAAGATTCTAGAGAATTCTGGAATAAAAGATTATACAACACTTTAGAAAAGTTTAGAAGGTCCTAGAACAATCTAAAATATTTTTAAAAATTTAAATAGATTTTGAAAGAAATTTTATAATAAAGATGATTCTAAGAGTCTGGAAGATTTATAAATCAGTCTGAAAATCTAGAGAAATTTAACAGAGTTGAAAAATATTTGAAAAGTACGAGAGATTTTAGATGAATCTGGCGGATTTTGAAAAAACCTGAAGGACTCTAAAAGAACAGCGTAGAATTTTTTAAAGATAAATTTTAAAGATTCTGGAGGATTTGAGGAGATTTTGGAGCATTTTAAAAGATTCTGGAAAAACCTAGAAGATTTGAGTCAGTTGTGAAATAGTTTAGAAGATTTAAAAATTTAGAAAATTTAGAAATACTGAAAATAGGAATATTTCAGAAAACGTTAGAAGATTTTTTGAAAGTTGTAAGTTTTTTTAATTTTCTTCCTTAAATCTGAATATTGCAAATTTTATAAATGATTCATACTCATACGAGTCATTTTGATTAAGTTGAAGAATCTAAAAATTATGAATAGGGATAAATATTTTAGATTTGAAGATGTCTATGAATGTTTAGAAGTCTGTCCCTGAAGTTTCATGTTCACTCGGTAACCCTTATATTTTAGGTTAGAATTTGGAAAAAATCACTTTAAAAGGTGTGAAAAAATAAAAAACTCATTAATTTTAGTCCTACGCAAGTGTTCGTATAAGCAGAAACATGTTTATTGTTCGCAACTTCAAAAAATTTCTGCAAATTATGTACCGTACGATTTATAATAATGTCCACTCGGTAATTCATTTTTAAAGAGTGTTAATTAAATAAAAATATAATTGAAAATCTGGAGGCACAGTCAAATAGAGTACAAAGAAAGAAATTTTTACAATGTTTCAAACATTTTTTATCTCCATTCTACATATTTGAAAAATAATTTTAAAATCTATTTTTCTGCATTTATTAATTGTCCACTCGGTAACCTTTCTAACATGTAAATTATTTATCTCCGCTACAAAAATGATTCTTGATCTCTAAACTGGTATTTTCGTTTTATTTTGAATCACAATTAATGAAAAAAAATACTTCAGCTAGTTCTGAGAAGATTTTTTTTTAAAAATCGATAGGCCAAATTTCACAACTTTTTGGCAACGACTCATAAAAAGAATGAACCTTTATCAGAGAATGATACAAATATTTTGTAGATAATTTACCTACCAATTCTATTTTCTCAACAATTACGTAATTGAAAAATAATTTCTTGTTCAATCTGAAAGTAAATCGATTGAATGTGATGTACGTGAAGTAGTCAGAGGTGCACGCATAACTGCATAGAATAGAGAGCGGACAGATAATAGGTGTTGTGTGCGCTAAAAGGAAATAATGGCAGAACAGGTTGCCGATCCGCGAATGGAATGTTGGTAGGACGGGCCAAGGTGCTTCGACAAGTCGCTTAGTTATGTAAAACTTACTACTGTGTGGTCTATATGCCAGCAGGTTACAATTTGCATGCCACTTGTCTTTTTAATTTATATGCACATCACGAAATAATATAAGACCCTAGAAAAAATATATAAATAAAAACAAAAACGCAGAAAAAACATCATCAATTGAATAGAAGAAAATATCATTGAATAAAATACTTTTTTTTGTAAATTTAATCACGAGGGGTTAAATATTATTAAATTCAGGTGTACGCACCTTGTTCTGAATTACTACAATTGAATTCACTTTAATTCAGTTACATAATTTACCTAAATCCCCTTAAATTCGGTAGAATTCAGTTTAAGGATTTTTTCGCCATACAGTCAAACTCAAAATCCAAATAACTATTTTTAAATAAAGAACTAAGACGCAAACTATTTTTTTCTGGATTACGCTTCAGTTTTTCTTCTATAATTTGTTACAATTAACAATTGATTTTTTTTCAATATTATAAATCAGGATAAAAATTTCTTAACTTTTAGCTTAACTGGACGGACAGAACATCCTTAATATCACCTGAATTTTGAATTTCCCTTAATTTGAATTCAAATGAATTTGAACACTTGATTTTAATTCAAATGAATTAAAATAATTAATTTAAATTTTTTTAAAATTCACTACTTTAAATAATTTGAGTTTAGTTAAATTCGCTTTAAAATTTCCGAAAAATAAAATTCCCGACGTTGTAAAATCGGCGACCATATAGAATTCCCAACACGAGAAAATCCCCGCTAATTTATAATATTACCGAGATTGAAAATTCCCGACAAAGAATGGCCAATATCTACTGCCATCACTAGAAAATTCTCGAAAAAAATTTAAAAATTAATTTAATAAATAAATAATTAGATAATTTTAATAATAATTTGATTTCAAACATTTTAAAAATATATAATAATTTTTAATAAATTCATTTATTAAATTATTATTAAAATTATTTATTTATTAAAACAATTTTTTGCGAATTTTCCAATATCAGGAATCTTTCAGCGTTGATGATTTTTCAATATTGACAATTTTCTGCCGTGAATTTTACAGTATCGACAATTTTCTGCCGGGAATTTTACAGTTTTGACAATCTTCTGTCGGGAATTTTCAATTTCGGTAAAATTTTAAACTGTCGACAATTTTCTAGTGACGGGAATTTTATATTGTCGGCGATTTAACAATGTCGGGAATTTTGCAGCGTCGGAAATTTTCTTTAACAGGATTTTTCAGTCGTTTTTTCAATTTTTCAATTTTTCAATTTTCAAATTTTTAAAATGAAACTCACTCCTGTATTTGATTAATGAAAAAAGTACTTCTTATCCTGATAAAATATTTTTTCTCAATAATTAGAACAGGATGTTTAATCATAGAACCCTTTGAGGGGGTATGGCAAATATTGCAATCTAATTCTGTAACCAATTGAATTATTTTCTCGTCAGTTACACCCCTTCCGTTTTATTTAATTTAATGGCTAATTCAGCGACAAGAGCCAGAGGCACAACTGTGCACAATTTCCTGAGTTTTCGAGAAATATAGTGCGGATGATAAAGCAGGGGAATTTCGGCTATGCGCCACTCGAATTTACCAAGTTACATTTTATAGGATGCAATTTGTTTTATATAAAGTGACTTTCAAGTTCCTGATAATTTTACAAGAATCATAGATACAGAATTTTTCTATGTCCAAAGTATAAATTAAATTTTAAAGGCTTCAAACTTGCAGTATTTATGTTTCTTTAAATTCCTTTCCATAAAAAAATGTACAGGAAACTATGCAACAGTAGGTCACTTAAACAAAAGTTTTTATTTTTTATATACTTTATAAAAAATTATTTTGATTTGTAAAATTCGACATAGAAACGGACTTCCAATTCAAATCATTTTTATGGGGAGAAATATACATCGAAATACCAAGAAGTAGAATAAGCCATTTTCATGCTCTTGCAGAAAATCAGTTTCTTTTATCTCACACATTAGTTATTCACAATACCTCGACTAAATTTCATACAGTTTCATCTATTGTGTCAAGTAAAAAAATGTTACGCATTCCAACAATATTTAATGACGTTATCCAAACGCTTTGTCATTCTACCAAGATAAAACTAAAGTTGTAAATGGTTTTACAACGTCACCTAATTACTCAGTGATAGATTATGTTTTCCAGTAGTTTCCTTGGTGTAATTTATTTTCTCAATGGAGGTAAATACAAGGTTGAGTCTCAAAGTCTCTCTAGGATGCTGTACACAGTGCAAATTCTCGAAATTAAAGTTTAGAGTAACTTTAGAACAGATTGCACTTAAGTCAGACAATTTCTTCAAAAAGATAATACTCATTTGGTTGAAGGATGCTTTTATTGATCATTCTGCTTTTTCCTCAAGGATCTAGGATCAAAAGAAATTAAATTTCAAGCTTGTGGAGCCAGCAATTACATCCTGAAAGTGCAAAAATTTATTCGTCGAGGATTATTCGTCTAATTGTGTTTAATGAGCTTGTTAATTTAAAACGTGCACAATTAAAGCAGACGCGACTGCGTGGCACGATCGATTATTCCGCGCCTCGCGGGCTTCGTAAACGAGCGAGGTTTGCAGGATCGCACGCGTTCAACTGGAAAAGCGATTTCGCTTTAAATAATAAAGCAAAATGTAGAATACTAAATACTGCAAGGATCATGGAAGCGAGTTAGATTTTATGCAGCATCGACGACACGATTGCGCTTTAATCATTGCAGTTATCAGGGCATGAAATTTGCTCTTGGAGTTAATGTCAAATCAATAGGTGGGTCAGGAAGGTACGGAGTATATTTTCATTCGATAGAGCACATCACGTAAAACAGAAAATTACAGAAAATAAGCCAAATTTCGAAAGGTTATCAACTGTCGGTACAGTTTCCCTTATGGTAAGCCAGATGAGAAATTCGTTACTCTGCAGTCGGTAAAGTTACTAAAAGGAAATCTTCCTTATTGGCAAAGAGGTGAGTGATCTTATCGTCAAACGTTCAATAAAAAATATTTATGTCAAGAAATAAAGGAAGAAATAATAAAACCGGGTCATGTTCATTAAGGAAGATTGTTAAGGATCAAAAGAGGAGAAAATTAATTATCTGCGATGATTGATGATAACCCTGGTCAGAAGCTGTATTTTTAGCGGATTTTTTTTTTCAGGAAAAGTATGAATCTGAGAAATTTTCAGGAGATGCTGATGATCGTTAAAGGCTATTCATCATTTGGACTTTTTTTCGAAGGTGTTTGGTAATTGATAATCAAATATGGTTTGAAGTTTAAATACGTTAAGTAGTTCTCGATTTGAATCAAGGTTTTCAGATCTAGAGAAGTCAAATTAAGTAAAATTAGATATCAGTGTTCAATGATATTTCAAAGAATAATATGGTCCAATGGAAAATTATACATATTAAATGTGCCTGAAATTATGAACATTTAAATGAATTAAATTTTTTCTTATCTCTTAAAATATTGTTTAAACTACAAAATAAAAAGAAGAATCGTGAGCTTTTTCATCATTACATTAACTTCTGCATTAATAAACCAATATTTTAGAACAAATTTGAGTTTAAAATGAAATCAATAAAAAATTTCGTTCATTTGAACGTTTGGAACTTTAGGCACATCATACTAATGGTAAATAGTGATTGGAATCAATCGAAAATTAATTATTTACACCTGAACAGAAGATTCTAAAGGACTGATCAATATTGTACCACCTTGAAAGGAACTATTTGTTAAGATAGTTTCGACGCAAATTCGGCTTAATTAAACTCTCAACGAGTTACGTGCCTTCGCTCGTTAAGAACACAATTCACGATCGAAGATCGTTAAAGAATCAAGAAAACTTTCCATTTCTAATTATAATATGAACACATTAAGAGTGAATTAAAACTCTTAGTTATGATTCGATTTTTCTTATTGCTGTAGAGTTTTTTTTTTTAAGACAAAAAATGGATTAGTAATCTATTCACTAAAATATTTATGTAATAAAAATGATGCATTAAATTAAATTTAGAAAATGAAAGTAATATCCTCATGAATATTTCTAGTATGAAAATTGTTGTCTCAGGTCATTGACCTCTCGTGAATAGTGCCCTTTAAACTTTTGTTTATAATTATCTGTAACAATTCAGAGTGGATCAAAAGTCGTTAAAGATAAATTAAAATTTAATCCAGGTTAAACCTGGAATAAAACCCTGAAGCACGCGACAGATAATTACATCTTGGAAGTGTGACGTTCAATATTGCCTTGAAACACAGAAAAAAATGGAGCATTCGTTTTTGATTTTTAAAGAATCAAGATTAATCAAATCTTTATACTGACTTATAAAATCAAAGGAGAATAGATCCAAAATTATTTTTAACGATTTTTGAAAGAGAAACGTAAGGGTACTTTAGAAAACATAGTTTGAGTCATAATTGTTTATTTAGAAATAGTTATTTGGATTTTGTATTTTCTTCTGTTTCAGAAAAAGTTCATAATTTTCTTTCAATAGTATTCATGAATAGCCCATTTTGTTTCTTAAAAGATTCTTGAAATATTTCTTCACTACACTTTTATTCAAATTATTTTATTAAAAAATTATACGGTTGTACATTTTGCAAATTAAAGAATATGCCAAATAACAAGTTTAAATAAAAACATACTAAAGAAAATTATAAAGAATCCTTTAAGGGTCAAAACGAGCTATTGATAATTGAAATTGAATATTACGACTTTTGTATAAAATGAAGAGAAAAAACAAAAATATCCAAATAACTATTTTTAAATAAACAATTACAACTCAAACTATTTTTTATGTGAAACGCTTCAGTTTTTCTTCCAAAATTCTTTGGAATTAATAAAAGATTCTTTTTTTTTGTTAATTCTATAATTCAAGATAAAGATTGATTCATTTATAATTTGTCTGTACGGAGTGAACATCCTTAATTAAAAATTTTCTTTTTATTTTTTAAAAAATATTGAAGGTAATAAATTCTCTTAGTGTTTCAATTAAACCGAGTTTGTTGCCCAGGAAGTCAATATCGATTTGACTGGAGTGAAATTAGAACTTTTTACCAGAGTAGAGATTAGCTTGCAAATTTAAAAAGAGTGGAATTAAAAAGTGACACAGCAGTCGCCCCAGGATTGTGTATGCACACGCAAAAGTACCAAAGCCAAGGCGTTCTGAATGCAAAATGAGTGAGGGTGGATCTTCATTGCATGTTAACGGCGTGGGTGGTTGTCTCGCCCCCATGCAAACAGTTCAAAGTGAAGAGAGAAAATTTTTCCCTTGAAAATAACCCACCTACCCAACATATAAAGAGACTGCTTGGCTCCAAACATTTACTTGTAACAAAGAAACAGAATTCATTAAATGCAGTCCAACGAACAATGTGTCGTAAAAGAAGTCTCAAAATTACAATAATTTATCTTCACCCAGAAAAAATATATCAAATGAATAAATTCGTTCTCATTCGCAGAAATTTGTAAATTCAGAAAATATAGAAACAATTGTATAAAAGCAGCAGATTTCAATAGTTTTTATTCGAGATCTCTAATTAGCGATGGTAAAAGTGAGAAGAAACATAGTCGTAAAGATATATTTTCAGATATTTGAAGCGAAAAAAACGAGCATTACTAGACAGTGACTGTTATCGTTTAATGATCAATTAATAGACAGTATCGCCTACACGAAAAACGAGAATCATTGCCCAAAGATGATCCTATAATAAACTATGAATGCCAATAAAACGATTTAAACACGTAATGGATCATAAACTTGGAGAAATAAGGAGTGATAATCTCTTTTTTGAGTTTATTGGAGTTTAGAATTTTAGATTTTTACTCAGATCGATTCGTGAATCTTTCTGCTCGATTAAGTTTTACATATTGAATGTCAAATGAAAAGAAATTTATGTTCATAATGATGAAAGCAATAATAATACTTTTTAATGATTTTACTTGTGGTAATTCCACTTAAACGAGCAAATGTTTAGCACTTCTATGCCAAAAATTCAAATACAAGTTCTTCATAAATCATGTCATCAATTTCAACAGAAAAATGAGGAAGAAACCTTTTTTTTCCTTCTTCTACTTTTTTTCATAAAGAATTAGAGAGAAAGTTAATTTATTTTGACATAAATATAATGGTGAAAGAATAATGTTTCTCAAGAATCATTTCTCGAAGAACTCAGTAAGAAGTAAAAAGTCGGTACACTTTCCATGGTTCAGTAACTAGAAAAGTATACTTTGAACTCTTATAAAACATGATATTAGGTTCTCAAAATACTACTTAACATCATAATATGAATTAAATCTCGACGAACGTACATTGTCCCGCCCCTTGTGGAAGAAAACGCAACTGAAGTGCTCGACTGCCTAGAGAAATAGTTTACTTCAACGTGAAACCAGTGACATAAACTCATAAAGCTGACTTCGTTTCATATTTTATTTGATATAAAAAGCCACTATAACATGTTGCAAGAGTTACTAGCCTTCTCGAGACATAAGTTTCATGCCTAATTTATTTTACCTTAAAAATGTATTCAAGGCAAAGTAAAAGTATAATTAATAAGCTAGAACTTAATTGGAATTTTCTTTGAATACAGGAAGTTAATTACGCGGAGAACTGGTTTTAAAACAGAAATTGCACTTCTGGTGTGCTACAAATTATCCAAATTTAAATTTAAATTAATTTTAATTTAAAGAAAACTCACATCGAGTCTTAAGTCTAGAAATATTACCTTGCCACGATTTAGACGAAAGACTATATATTATTTCTTCGATATTTCCAAGGGCATTTCGGACAATGCTTACGCTAACGTTAAAACTGTTCAATTACTTAAGAGCAGTCTCTCGTGTTAAAGAATGAATAATTCAAGTAAATGCGCTCTAGTTTCAAAAAATTGAATAATTACCTAAAGTGCTACTTTAAGTTTCAAATATAATGTTAAGGAATTAAAATTGTGGTAAATATAGTGTTTTTACCCAATTAGAGCATATTAAAAAGGGATAAATAACTTTAAAAAGGAAAGAAAAATTTCAAAAAAGTGTTATAACCTACAAATTAAGAGACATGAGAGAGACATGAGAAAGACAACTAGTTAAAGACCATTTGAAGTTGGCCCCCAAGTAATAGTTAAAATAACCTAATTTAGGGGCCAACTTCAAATGGTCTTTACCGAGTTTTCATTCTCATGTCTTCAAACGATGAATACAAAATTCAGGATAAAAACAATTAAAAAACTGAGACAATAGGAAAACATTCAGATTTTTTGAGTGTAAGATATGTTCACATTTAGAATTTTGGGATGTAAAATTTTTACGATTTTTATATCTAGATTTTTGGCATATGTACGAGAAGTTTTGATTGGTAAGACCAATATCTACAAAAATGAAATAAGGTAAAGAAATACCTTTAAAAAAGTGACAAAATGTTTTATTACATTTTTTCTGTTTTACTTGGCTCAGATTTTCATGTTAAACGTGTCTTGCATGGATTGAGAAAAATCTGTTATGCATTCTGATGTCGAGTTTTGAAAGTACAACCAAATTTCTCGATATTGGACAAACGAAAAGATAAAAAATAAAAAAAAAAGTGATGCCTAGAGTTTCGATACTCGACACACTTGATGACCCAGAATTCCTAAAGAATAAGGAATTCAAGAAGCATTTGCAAGACAACTTTCGTGTTTACTCATTTTCGGCCCTGCTGGAACTGACCTCGTCGATTTTCAACCTATTTTCCACGACTGTTATTTATGTCATTTCGTTTTCTGAATAATTAATTGAATGAAATCAGAGGCACAGATAAAAATAGAAAAACGAATCCAAGACATAATTTCATGTTTTGGATTCGTTTTTGACTTTTAAGGCAAAAACTTAGTTGAATATTTCGACCGTTGCCATAACGAACTTTTATTTTTTAAAAATAAAATTGACTTTATAGACGTCCTAGATTCTTTATCAACTGAAAGAACAACTTTCAAACTGGATAAATCAATTTCTTGTCAAAATTTATACAAGAAAAGACATACCGGCAAGTAAAGTTTATTGGGTAATTTAATTCGATTATTCTGATTTAAAAATGTGGCGTAGCATAAAACAATCGAGCAACGATTTCACGCATCCTATCGACTGTAACGAATCCAAGAACTCAAGAACACAAACGAATTATCCGCGAATCGGAGTGATTTGCTCTCAAGAAATGAAACTACCATAAGGAAGTTGAATGTTTTATCACAAATAAGAAAGAAAACTCCTGGATTACATCTTGGAAATACCCAAGAAAATTAGTGATATCTAACAACATACAATAGTTTCACAAATACAGAAAATTATATTTAATTCAATATTGATGACTGACTTCCTTTTACAAGAACAAAATGTGCAGAGTAATTTATTATATCCAATCAAAAATAGAAAAATTGTTCCATACCCTCAATTTCGATTTCCTATCGACCTGTCGTAATTGATGTTAACAATTAAATGCAGTTAAGATTCGATCGACGGAAATTAGGTCGAGAATTATTAAACGATCACATCCGAGTCCACACCTCATAATAATCTATGAGTCGTCTCTTAGAAAGCTGTTACGAAGGGAAAGCGGGTATTACCTTCGAGAAAAACTATCGTTACTTGATAATTGAATCAGTACACTTGCACCAATCGATTCATTTCGAATTGTGTACATATATTTCTATGTAGATCGACATCAGTCACGCGACAGGGCGCATCGACCGTTGCTTTCGCCTAGATCATTCCGACTTCCGGTCTCTGGAGGTACAACCGATGAAATTTATCACCCAAATTGCTATCCAAATTCATTCTAAATATTTTTTCATTAACTCAGGGATCATTACGGTTTAGTAGTTCAATTTTAGGGAAAATAAGGGATTTCTTTTTCGAAAAAAGGGGGAAATTTGTTTCTTTTAAAAACACCAAGGAAACCAATAAAAGTTGATAAATGCAACATTTTTGCAAGAAGACTCAAATTTCATTAACAAATAAAATTATATTAAATGCCACTAAACCAGCAATTAAATCACAAAAATATTATCAGAGGTTCTATAATATATTCCCGAAAAATAATTTTAATGACACGACCGCAAATATTTTCGAAAAAAAATTTGTCGACTAAAAATTAACGACATAAAAATTTTCGGATACTAACATTGCTGATAAGAATTTAAATTTCTGAATTATGAAATTACCAAATTTTCAACAAATCTAATTCCCAAAATGAGTCTGCTACAATTCTCCAGAATCTTAAAGAATCCTCAAAAGTCTAGAAAATGAAAATATCCCTGTCTAGGATCTAATAAAATATTCGACAAACTAGACTTTCATAACCTTTGAAACTTTCGAGAATTTTCTAAAAACCTTTATGAAATCTTCTGGACTTTACGACAATCTTTCAGAATTTTCTACAATATTTTTAATTTTGAAAATATTTTTTAACTCTCCTGAAATCCCTCAAAATCCTCTAGAATTTTCAAGACTTTTTATAATGTTTTAGAACCTTCCAGAGACTTTTGGATTCTTTCAAAATCTTCTGAAATCCTCCAGCATTGTCTAGAACCTTCTAAAATTTCCCAGGATTTTTTAAAACTCTTACAGAAATGTCCAGACTTTTTCAGTGCTCTGAAATCTTCTAAAACCTTTAAAAACATTCCCAAACCTATTATGATTTTTCAAAATATTCTAGACTGTTTCAGAATCTTTTAGAATCCTCAAAACTCTTGTTGGCCTAAACTTTTTTTAGAATCAGAATCTATTAGAATTTTCAAACATCCTTTTGTCTCAAGCTTCTAGTCTCTTCCAGAGTTTTTTTGACGAGTTTCGAAAAGTCTAGACAATTTCAGGAAGGTTTTGAAAAGAATCTACAAAATTCTTAAGGATTATGGGAGTATTTTACAGATTTTAGAGGGTTCTAAAAGATTCTACATAATTCTGGAGTTCAGAATATTCTGGAGGATCCTAGAAGATTCTGGAACAGTCTAGTATTCTTTTTTTGAAGTATTGAAAAATTTCGGGAGATTTTTAAAAATTTTATAAGATTATAGGAAAACTCAGAAAAAAAGGTTCTATAAAACCCAGAAGATATTAGACGGTTATGGAAGAGTTTAGATTTGATTATGGAAAATTTTGGAAGACATTGAAAGTATCCAGAAGATTTAGAGTCAGTCTACAATATTTAAGAAAATTTTTATAAATTTAGGAAAAGTTTTAAAGTATCTAGAAGATTCTAGAAAATTCTAAATCTCTAAGGTTATAATACTGTGGCACGCGTTTTTGAATTTCATAAATTTCTATTTTTAATTCTTGGAAAATTAATCGGAACTTTAAATAAAAAAAGGGTGACAATGGTCAAAATTAGGATTTTAGGGAGTCTTAAGAAAAATAGGGAAAAAGGGGGAATAGGGGACTTACTGCGTTATAAATTTTACCAAAAGCACTTCGTGTGCAAAAACTCCGCCAAGTTCAAATAACTATATAATTACTCTTCATATCTGGGTTCTTGAAGCAAAAAATTAAGAATTTTAGACTATGAGATTGTATTTTTATTCTTTTAATCTAACCCAATAGAGTACGAAAATTGGAAGAAAAAAAAAAACATTATTAGAAGGCACATGACAGAACATGCACCTTTATTTGTATTAAAATTTCTAATGAACGAAATTTTCTTTCTGAACTCAAATTTATCTTGAAATATTGTTCAAACTACAAATAAAAAGAAGCATCATGCGATTTTGTATCATTACATTTGTTTATTTATTAATAAACCAATATTTTAAAACAAATTTGAATTTAAAATTTCTTTGATTAGGAATTTACATTTCTCAATGAACCACCTTATGCAAAGAAAAATTATAATCTTTGCAAAAAAAAGACTAAAACGAAATCAAATAAAAATTTCATTCATTTGAACGTTCCGAACTTCAAGCACATTTTTTGTTGAACGTTCTTTTTTTTTAGAATTTGATACGTAACGGATTTTTATAATTTTCAATGAATATAAATATGAATATAAAGAATGACTGCAATTCGCTACCGCAAATCTTGATATTACATATTAACCAGAAGATAAATTCTTATTCAGTACCTGTTTCCATAATTATTATGGGAACATACTAGTAATAAATTTTGGTGTCAAGTATATGAATAGGTCGGTTACTAATTTGCCTATCAGTCTTGCAAATAGCCTATCAGAGTTCGTGAGATATCAAGATATGATATCTTGTTTTCTACTTTTGCTTTTCATTGGAATTCATCACTTGAAAACCCCATTTGCGAGTACATCTCTTTTTACAAGGGAGAACATAAATTACAAGTGAAAAGGTCAGTCGGTGAGATCTGAGCTCTAACTGAAAATAGAGTTCTTATTATGGCAGCAGTGCTTATCGTTGGCTGCACCGGAAACACGTGTTACCGATGTTTACATTCTTCACGTATGACTACTCCTGAATGGAAAAACGAATGAAACTTTTTCTTCCAATTAATTGATACAGGATGCAATGTAATCGATATCATAAGGCTTTACTGAGAGAACCTGGAGTGAGATTTGTTTTATACTTGGACGATATCTTTATCGTTGTAAACAGAAATATCGACAAGGCAGAAATTAATGTCGAAGGAGTTACAAAATCTAGTTCCAAGATCAAGGTTAAGAAGATAGTGTTGATGTGTAAAGAAAGTGATAAATGATGAATGTCGATTTTAGAAGGTCGTTTCAATTACGAATTTCGAGTTAAGAAGGTCGTTTCAATCACGAAATTCGATTTTAAAAGGTTAGTTTCAATCACGAAATTAAAACAATGTTGTTTAAGAAAAGCCTTCATCAGAAAAACGTTTTTCTTTTAACAAAGATGAACGAATTATCGTAAAATATAAATCTTATTATGAACATAAAGGCAATTACCACTTTCTAGACACCACTTGTAAAAAATTAATGGATAATTGGTTAAGAAATAAAAATGCTTCATCATAAATGTCAAGATTTGAAGAATAGTGGCTAGAAAGTGACGGTTTCAGATTTCAGCATCATAATATCCTTGAAATATGTTTTTAAAAATTAGATATGAACTTTTAAAAGAAGTTAAAATTTACAACAGATGTATGTATACGTAGAAAAGTAATTATATTTAGTCATATGCATATAAACCAAAGATCTAATGAGCATTTCGTGTTGAAAACAAGATGTAGGACCGTTGGCATAATTAATTGAATGGGCCATTTAACGATTTTTCTCATGATTTTATTAAACCCCGTTTCATGAATGTGAGTGAACTTTCGAATTACTTTTAAGTCTATATAAGAGTGCATTTTTTAAATGGTTTTCTACACTCTTTGATGTAAATTTATGACGTCCATAATGTGTATAAAAATTATTTTGAAATCTCAACTCCTGGTTACTCAAGACTTGATTTCATGCGATTGCATTTTAAAATTCTCAAAACAATTCCTTAAAGATAAATTTACTAAAAATGAATTTCCGAAATAAAGTGAGTTGTCTTTTAGTTATTTAAGCCATTACATGTTAATGGTTTTCTAGGTTTTCTTTAACGAGGGAATCATTCTCCTTTGATTAGATGCTCTAAAGTGAAATTGAATTCGACTTGCATTAAGATCGTCGTTTAGATTCTGCGGTTGATATAAAACCTTGTCAGTTGATTTAAAACCTCCAAGATGCGTGATAAGGACTTGATAAATGTGACCGTAAGGTAAATTGAATTAGAGAAATTAAAACCTTTAGTACAATAATATTTGGAGAAAGTATTGGATTATCGAAAGGTAATTTATATTATTTTCATAATATATTATCACTTTCATTTTTACTGTGTAACTGGACTCGATTATGAATCTGATATCATAGAATGATTGAATGATTTTTATAAGTAACTCTCCATGACGTGGCAACATGTAAGACTGACAACTTTGTTCGTCTTTTCCGTATACGAAACCTTCATTCAGTAGCTATCAATAATGAAATCGATCGAACTATCTAATAGCGCCTCTTTGTTCAGAATGATTAGAATCTAACAAGGTGAAATTAGCCAGCACAATTTTGCCTGATAGGATTATACATATAGGATGTATATATCCTCAAAATGATGAGGAAATCATTCAATAAAATAATAAACTAAAACTCTCCTCGGGAGAAATTAATCCTGATAATATTTTCTACAATTTTATGACCCATTTAAAAAACAATCCAATAACACTACTAATATCTATTACAGTGCAAACTCCGAGAACATAAAACTTTTAATGAAATTCTTAACTCAGATTTTAATAACCTTTTTACATCCCTTCATAAAATTCATCTACCATATAAATTCTGAAACAGAACTGAGAGGATGAATTGTGCCATAGAGATAAAAAATCTAATCCCAACTGAATTGAAAATGGAGAATCCTTACTGATATCAAAGAACGATTCTCTAACAGAATCGCTACAGGGATTTATCGACTGAAGAGTTAGGTTTGGAAAATTAAAGTTCCTTGCAAGGCAGACATAAAACCGTTTAAGTACAGAGAACAGGCGCCGCGTAAAATGACCAGAACTTTTGCAGAATGTGCGTGAGAAGCATAAAATTCATTGCAGAAGAAAATTCCTCACCCACGTTCTTCGCTTGGAATAAAACGTAAGAAAGTGAGAATTTTAATTCTTAAGAGTATTCACTTTACTCTTAAACAATAAGATTTAACTTCTAACAGAAAGATTTATAATCATTATTGTTCCTTCACTGCAGTAATCAAAAGGGAATGTTTCTTGATTGAAATAAAATGTACTTTCTAAAGCTGCTATTTCAGAAGATATTCTCACGTCTCAGGGAATAATTATCGTTCTCGGGGTATAAAGGTTGGTTGATTTGAGCAATCCTCACTTGATGTTACTTCGTAATGCTGAGTATTGATAGCTAAAAATCGATGAATGCGTATGTAACTATGCACATACACTTATTGTGAAGGCACTGTAGATTTTATCATGTTTCTTGTACATGATTGCCTTCCTTGAAAAAAATGACATGAAGAGCCAATGGGGGTTTGCTTGCATTCAAGGATACAGGACTTGGGCGTCACAGCGCCTATCGATCGCTTCTTCAACTGACCTACCGCGCCCTATTCAGACAACTTACTGAGTGAGTGTGTTAATATTACTTTGAGTTTTTTCAAGAACTATTCCACTGACGAAAAATGATTCAGATCATTTTTTAAATTGTAACCTTTTCTGTTATTTAAAAAGCTTATAAATTAGTTCTAAAAAAATAGTATGATTCACCCATGGAAAGTTAAAATTGTCCAATTCCAACCTAATTTAACAGGAAAGTCAAAAAACCTTCACAAACCTATAATTTACAACATTTAGTTCAATTTCGCAAAAAAGTAAAGTTATTAGGGGATGAATTCTATATGTTTGGAATATGTACTACAAAATCAACCATCAAACTTGACATGACCGAAAAACTTTTTTCTTATCGAAATCGTCAATAGTATTTCTAAAACTCTTTTCAGTTAGAGTCCGCGCACAGTAAAAAATAAAAATGCTTTTATAGCCAAATTCGGTATGGAAACAGATCGGGCGCCAAAACCATCCGACTTCAGTTTAGTCCATGAATCCCGAATAAAAGAATTACGATTTCTGGATCAAAATAGAATGATTGTGGATGAAAACAAAATTGAATCTGGTAACATTTTTCAAAATGAAGTTGATCAGATATCATATAGAGAATCGAAGATCATATTAGAACGCCCAAAAAAGCATACCGGATTGAAAGGAAAGTCTGGTTTTTACTGTGTGGGAAATTACCTAAAATTACCAAATCCGAGAATTACCTAAAGGTTACTCACAAAAATAAAATGAGAAGACCTGATGACAAACCAGTGCTTATAACTTAGAACCTTTATATCGTACTCACCTGAAACAGACAAAAAGACATCATTAACAACATGACAATTATTTCAGTTATAATTTGTAATACTGTAAAACTGTTTTATCACAGTGTTCGCAGCGGTTTAGAAGCTCAATTTTAGGGAAAATAAGGGATTTCTTTTTCGAAAACAAGGGAGAAATTTGTTTTTTTTAAGAGTACCAAAGAAGCCAATAAAAATGTTGTGCTGAGCAGCATAAAAGTCACACAAAAATGTGCCTCAAACCAAAATTTGTTACTATGAACCATTTTCGAAAAAAACAATATTTAAAAAAAAATCAGCCGCACCATTTTATTTTTTTTGACAAAAAAAAACTTGTGCTAGGAACTACCTGCTACGCATACTAATGTGCTGCAAATTTGGAGTCAAAATCTTAAACCATTTTCGAAAAAAGGCGACTAAAAAAAACTCAAAAAAAATTATCAATTTCAGAATTTCGAAAATCTGAAACTTGTGCTGAGTTGCGATAGACTAGCACAATAATTATCTCTATGAAAAATTGCACACAAATTCATATTTTCCGGAAAAATGCAATTTTTTGGATTTGGAATAAATTTTTGACCAAGAAAAATCAAATTTTTTTAACTTTGAAACATTTCTTTTGAAGTTGGACTAATAATTTATATTTTGTTGGGTTTGAAGGTTGCCTTTTTTTTCTTTCCTCTATTTTTATTTTAGTAATAATAAACAAAAGAACATATTAGCTTAAAATTATGATCTTATCAAAATTCGCAACAGGCAATTTACTACAATTTTTCTACAAGTTTCTGTTTTTCAAAAATTTGGGGTAAAAAATTACGTTAACTTAAAAAAGTTTTAAATATTTTGGAATATAATATGTATTCCAGTGAAATTGAATTGAATTGATTTTTTTGAAAATATTAAATTAAGTGAAATTTGTCATTAGAGATAATTATTGTGCTAGCCTAGCACAACTCAGCACAAGTTTCAGATTTTCAAAACTCGTATTTTTGAAAATTTTAGGTCAAAAATTTATTTCAAGTCCAAAAACATTGTATTTTTTTGGAAAATATGAATTTGAGTGAAAATTGCATTTGAGCTAATTATTGTGCCAGCCTAGCACAACTCAGCACAAGTTTCAGATTTTCAAAATGCGTATTTTTTAAAATTATGGGTCAAAAATTTATTTCAAGTCCAAAAACATTGTATTTTTTTTAGGAAATATGAATTTGAGTACAAATTGTCATTTAAGATCATTATTATGCTAGCCTAACACAACTCAGCACAAGTTTCAGATTTTCAAAACTCGTATTTTTGAAAATTTTAGGTCAAAAATTTATTTCAAGTTCAAAAACATTGTATTTTTTTGGAAAATATGAATTTGAGTGAAAATTGCATTTGAGCTAATTATTGTGCTAGCCTAGCACAACTCAGCACAAGTTTCAGATTTTCAAAATGCGTATTTTTTAAAATTATGGGTCAAAAATTTATTTCAAGTCCAAAAACATTGTATTTTTTTTAGGAAATATGAATTTGAGTACAAATTGTCATTTAAGATCATTATTATGCTAGCCTAACACAACTCAGCACAAGTTTCAGATTTTCGGAATTCGTATTTTTGAAAATTTTAGGTCAAAAATTTATTTCAAGTCCAAAAAGATTGCATTTCTTGGAAAAGAGGGAAATTTTTGTAAAAAAAAAACAAAATATCGCGGCTGATTTTTTTAAAATATTTTTTTCGAAAATGGTTCATAATATCAAATTTTGGTTTGCAACACATTTTTGTGTAACTTTTATGCTACCCAGCATAACATTTGTTTTTTCGAAAAAACCAATTGGCGAGGCTGAAATAAAAAAATGTTTTTTTGAGTTTTGGGCTCAAATTTTAATTTTTTCAAAAAATCTTTTACGGTACAATAGAGCTCAAATCTAGCACAATTCAGCACAATTTTCACTTTTTCAAAATTTGAAGTTGGCGTTGCCAACTTCCGAGCATACTTGTGGATTCGTTAAATTCCCTAAAATCTTTCAAAATACTCTAGAATCTTCAAGATTTTTTATCATTGTTTTAGAATCTTCCAGACTTCCTGATTCTTCCAGCATCTTGTAAAACCTTATTTATAATTGTTTTAGAATCTTCCAGAAACTTCCTGATCCTTCTAGAATCTTGAAAAACCTTCCTGAACCTTATAAAACCTTCCAGCATTGTCTAGAATCTTCTAAAATTTTCCACTCTCTAAATCTAAATCAGTCAAAATGTTCACTGATTTGATTCAGTGACCCATTTCTAACTAATTCGTTCGTGAATTTTGACTGAATTTCAGTCAATTTCACTGTAATTCAGTCAAAATTCACTGATGAATTACCTACTAATGGGCCATTAAATGAAATCAATGAAAATTTTGACTGATTCAAATTTAGAGAGCAAGATTTTTTAAAACTCTTACACAGATAATCAGACTTTTTTAGAGTTATAAAATCTTCAAAAATACCCAAAAACCTATTATGGTTTTTCAAAATATTCCAAACTTTTTCAGAATCTTTTAGAATCCTCAAGAAACTATTAAATTCTTTCCTTGAACTTCTAATACCTTCTAGTCTTTTCCAGACGTTTCTTTTCAAGTTTCGAAAAGTCTAGAGAATTTTAAGAAGATTTTCAAAAGAGTCTAGAAGATTCTTACGGATTATTGGAGTCTTTTGCAGATTTTAGAGGGTTATAAAAGATTCTGCAGAATTCTGGAAGATTCTAGAAAATTCAGGAACAGTCTATAGTATTTTTTTTAAATATTAAAGAATTTTGGGTTATTTTTTAGGATTTTATAAGATTATAGGAGAATCCAGCAAAAAAGATTCTAGAAAATATTCTAGAAAACCCAAAAGATATTAGTCGGTTATAGAAGAGTTTAGAAGATTTTACTATAGAAAATTTTGAGACATGGAAAGAGTGCGGAAGATTTGAAGTCAGTCTAGAAAATTTTAAAAAATTTGGGAAAAGTTCTGATTCTACAAGTTTCTGAATCTCTAAGGTTTTTAATATTTTAGCACGAGTTTTTGAATGTCGTAATTTTTTATCTATGAATTATAGTTCTTGGCAAATTAATCGGAACTTTGAATAAAATTTGACTAAGAAAGAGGGAAAAAGGGGGGAAATTCTCAAAATGGGGAGTTTAGGGGATCTTGAGAAAAATAGAGAAAAAGGGGAATAGGGGACTGATTGTGATCCCTTATTATCATAAAGAAACTTTTCTTAAACTATCATTTCGATTAAAATTTTGAATAAAAGATGTAGCAATAAATAAGAAGTGCAACACGCTGATTACAAAGTTGCTGAAGCAAAACAAATAAATTGCAACTATTTTATTTGCTGGACTTTATTGGCACACTGCCCCACTTTACACCAAGCTGGTTCGCGAACGAAACTTGTTCTTTTCACCAGTTTTGCAAGTACTAAACACGCCAAAAAGTGATAAAATACCTGTACTTTATTTTAAAAAAAGAAAAAAATTTCCATATGGTGGATGCAATAAACGAAATGATTTAAAAAAAACAATTCATACGCCAATTCCCGCTTAATGAGCATTATTTTAATTGTTAAATGAAAAAAATATTTTTAGTAATTCTTATAAAATGAAGAATAAATGTTAACATAAATTTCTTTATAAGAGAAATTTTTTTAGTGAAAGCTATTAACGAATGTATGGACTTTTTGAAAGCTAGGCTGTCACATTGATGTTGGCCTCCTAAAAACGGGGAGTGTTCTATAAACGATGATCTTGGCATTGTTAAATTAACAGGTCATCTTCGAGGATATTAATTGGATTAAAGAGAGAGAGAGAGAAAGGAAGAGATTAAAGAGATTAAATTACCTCATGCTCAGGTTGTATTTTTGCAAGAGCAACTAATCGACTGGAACAAACGACTAAGAACAAAGAGCTTCACAAGCACCACCAAACAGACCATTTTACCCTATAGATTGTCTTTTCCTAATGACTTATTTTTACAGTGAATTACTACCTAACAGAGCAGAAGGAAAAACGTAATTTTAAATTACTGAGTATTGATTATTAATTACTTATTCAATCAGGAATAAAAGACAAAGTTAAGAACTCGAGAAGGGTATTCTTTTAAATTAAAATGATTAAAAATTGTATCTTTTCATTTTGATAAAACTGAATTACTAAAGTAATTCTAAATAATTGTTTCTCGAACTCTGAATTAACAGATAGAATAAAATGTTTGAAGCTGCCCTGATTCGTTTATTTTATAATTATAATTACAGCATGTTTTTTGACGCGGAAGATTTCTGAAGAATTGCGAGAACACTTTTTATGCAAGTGGATTGGTTTTATGGCCTGCTTAGTGCTCACGATGCAACTCAAAGGAAGTCAATTATTGCAACAAGCCTGAAGTAAACCTCTCTTAAATACAATGATCGAATAACAATGTGACGTAATTACTTAAAAACATTCAATTTTTCTTCGATAATTTCTTGGTTTCTTAAATCGATGCTGTCTATTTCAAATTTTCTAAAATTCCGATTTTCACTCAAGTTAAATTTTCAAAAAAAGAATAAGAGAACAATGCAGGGAATAAAAAATACTAAATTTAAATAACACTTTTTTAACTAGGTAAAATGAAGTTGAAATGAAAAATCGATCCGTTCCTTATTCACGGTGAGCAAAACAGTTTTACAACTCATCTAAAAATAGGATCTATTTTTTTTCTGGTATCGATTGCAGCAAGGACATCACAGTGAAATTGTCTGGCAAATGAAAATACAAAAAGACAACAGTAAAAACAATTTAGTATTAACAATGCGCGACGACAATGTGAAATTGTCTACAATTATGTGGACTAGTCTAACCCAGACTGAATAGGAAAATCGAGATAAATCTGTCGTATCCTTGCAACACTTCCGGACCGCTGCCAAATAATGCTGATTTTATCGTCTGCAATATAAGTCATCTAATAGTTAAAATTAACAACGAGCTTAACCTCGATATCTGAAAAGATGGATCATTTGCAATTCACCATGGAAATTTGAAAGCAAAATGCAAAAGAGAAAAACAAGTCAAATTGTAGTCATTATTTCATTAGATGAATGTATAATCTAGTCATAAAATGCTCCAGTTTACTCGTAAATGATTGGGTTTTAATGAGCCACAAGAACTTCTTTTTCACATTCTTTAATCACTTGCCTTGAAGGAAAAGAAGAAAATATTACCACACCTCGCCGACAAATGTATCAGTAATCCGGTGACGCATAAGAATACTTCGCAGTCATTATTATGCTGAGGCTCGTCATAGTCACAGAGTTAGATAGCATTTTTTACCGCACCTTTCCGCCCATCTGAATTCATTATTTTCATTTCTTCGAGATTCAGCAAACAATCGATATCGTTAGATTGAAATTAATATGTTACGGTAAGTTTTTGTGTAAACTACGCGCAAAGATAAACGAAGTGGAAAAAGTACGAGGTGAAGGTATATATATATCTTGAAACACGATTACGATCTAATAACTGTTTTTCTTTTAAAACCTGAAACCTTCATAATTTGAGTTGATCTAAATTACTGAAAGTGTTAAAGTGATTTCTCAAAAGCTAAAATTTTATTAGAAAGTAGGAGAATCATTTTTTGCTTTCATTAGTCTTAAAGTTAATTACAAAATTTCAAATCAAGGGTTGTAAAGTAGTTCTTTGAAAATTAATTATGTATAAATTCACTTTTCAAAGGAAATTTTTAATGTAATAGCCTTCCTACTTCCGTCTAATGAAGAACTCTAATGAGTCATGGAGATTGCTCAGAGTCTCTTAAAATCGATAACCAACTTGGAATCAATTTTCTTATGACAGCAAATAAAGGAAACCAGCATTTCTAAAACGTAAAATTTCTTTAGCTAATTCAATCGTTTCTTTTGCATGTGGTTCTCCAAAAATCCAAAACTTTGGTTGATTCATGCAAACGAGCTCGGTCTACTTGACAAAAGTGTTGTACAATCAAGGAAGAAAAACCATCTGAATTTACAGAATTTTACAATTCCTGTTGGTTTTGAAAAACGTATGCTATAATTTATCTACATTTAAAGGAACCATTTTTCTCTGTACACTAACAAGAAGATTTCTTCCATAATGGGCCAAACAAAAATTATTTAAATCAATTAAATCTATTCTTTAATTAAATTATTTATTTAAATCAATTAAATCTATTCTTTAATTAGTGAACCATCAGTCATGGAAATGAAGGTTAAAAGAAGAAAAGCGATTATACTTTTAGAAACGTTTCGGTCTATTTTTTAAAATGAACAACACTATTTGTTTGACAAATAACTGTGTTATAATATATTTAATTCAAAACAATGGATCAGTCTGATTCAAACAAACTTTGCTGAATTCAATTAAAAAAGTTTCTTGCATGAAATAATGTGCACTCAAACAAATTTTGTTTGAAAAACAAAAAAAAAACAACAACATTGTTTTTCGAATGTAAAAATTTCCTGTTTTCTACATCGAAAAATAACGCAAAGCATGTCTTGATCTAGTTATTTAAACTTGGCCATTTGAGTGAAACTTTAATTGCAGCTATCAAGCCTGCAGTGTCGAGTAATTTGATATCATCACAACTGTAAACGCACAGCATCCCTTTCTTTTCTGCATCTCTTTCTTTTCTGCATCTCTTTTCCCAGAAGAACAATCGACCCTGGACTCGACCGAGTTCATTTTCAAGGAATTCCGTCGTTTCCTCGTAAGAAAATCTACAACAAGCCTCGTGTAACGAATCCAACATCAAGCTGACACCCTTCTAAGGAGAAAATTGAATGAAAATAGACCGGTTCGCCTCGAGATGGTAACTAACTTCCAAACGGAAACGTCTGACTACTGACGCTGGATGAAAGAATATACAAGAATGGATGAGTTTATTTTTACTGGAGTTTGAAATATTCAATGTAACATTGGAATTTTTACGGACGATGTTTTCTGTATCTCAGTTTCTTAGATGGGTTTGTCGATACTAGTATAATCTCGATAAAACTCGTAAAGGACCACCTACTTGCGTGAAGGAAAAGGGGAAATGTAAGGAAATCTGTAGATTCCAGAATGTATAGGACAGGCGAAGGTCGATGCGACATTCGATGGATCGAGGTCGCATTTTCATACAAACCTCTGCCAAGTATGGGCGTATTTTTAGGTGAGATTTGTTATCTTTCGACAATAAAATTTATTTTTACAAGAGAAAAGGGGCTAATGAAATAATATATACAAAAAGGGCAGGAGACCTTTGAAAGTATTTATTACGTATCATCTGAAACCCAAGATCCTTTTGAGGAAGAAATTTATTGATAAAATAGAAAATGATTTCTATTAAAATATTCTCTGAATATTAACCGTAACAAGTAAGAAGTATTTTTATTGCTTATCTTCTGGTGACTCAGTAGATGCTAATAACTGTCTGAATCGTCTTTAATTTCTCAATAAAAATTGTTACGTTCAACGAGTCAATGTAATAATTTGAATTACTCTATTCCTTATTTTTCCATCTATTAATATTATATACATGATTGGATTAAAATATCAAGCAATTTTTCTTTGTATTATCAAAAAAAAGTCTACATATTATCGATTCTTTGTCGACAAATTTAGACGTCCGAGATTTAAATATAATTATGTCATGTCAAGGAATTCAATCAATTGACCTCGTAGCTTGATACTTTTTTATTGGGAACAATATTACTGGAAAAATCCTAACCCTATTTGTTACAAGTGCAAAATTTCAAATAATTTACCTATATAGGATAATCGTTACAATGATTGGCCACCTTAAACCATATACTAATAACAATCTTGCACTATTTATTAATAATTTTATTTTAAAATATTTTTTTATAAAGTATATTTTAAGGAAAAGGCCAATCATTGGGGGAGAGGCCAGCAATTGTACTGATTACCCTACTTTAAAATTTTGCAATTAAGCAATTTCATCATTGAATATGCCATTAAAGTTACAGAGGCCTAGGATATTAACTATAAAATCAAATGTACTTGAAGTTCTAAACGTTCAAATGAACGAAATTTTTTGACTTCTATTTAAACTCAAATTTGTTCTAAAAAGTTGCTTTATACACTCAGAAAAAAAATTTATTTGCATTAAACACACTATTTCTTTAAATAGACACAAATATTTGGTTACTTCAAACAAATTTTGGTTGATTCAAATAAATATTTATTAGATTTGAGTAAACGTTTGGTTTAATCTAACAAATTGGTTGATCGATCAAAAAATTTGGTTGCATAAACCATATTTTTGGTTGAGTCAAACTAAAACATTGTTTGATTTAAGGTACTGAAAAATGAGGTTTTCCTTAGGAATTTTTTTCTCCGCTACTATTAAAGCAACGAAAAAATGGTTTAAAGGGTTTATTCTATATGTCATTAGGTATACAAAACAATTTTCTTTTTTTTTATTTAATACAAAATGTCGGTATAGAAGTAGCTAAAGCGAAACCATGTTTTCCAATTTGTTGGGCAGTATAACTCGAGCAATTTTCATCTGATTGACTTGAAATTTTAACTGTAGCTTCTTAGATCAATTATCTAAGGCGGTGCACACGGTTTTTACGATTGATTAACAATAACATTTTTTATAAGCAAAAAAATTTATGGAAAATATATTTCGTTCGTTTAAACGTTCGAAACTTCAGTCACATAAATAAACGAATAATTGAAGATGGGATATTAATAAATAGAACATTCAAAGAATTGGTTTCTGGACTCTCTAAATCTGAAATAGTGAAAATTCCACTATTTGAATTAGTGAAAGCTATTTCGCTATTAAAATAGTGAAATCA
>JBAGKK010021244.1:0-11451 GCA_037177015.1 Euceroptres primus | reverse complement strand
ATAGTCACTATGTAAAAAATTATGCATAATTTTGATAACTTCAGTTTTCCAAAATTATGCATAATTTTTTATATAGTAACTATCGATAATCATTATCGATAGATTATCCATAAATTTTCCGCCTGGGGTATTTCAGTCTTTTACTTGAAAAAGTATTACAATTCCATTATAATTACTTTTTTTATTAGCCTTGAACGAAAAATGTACTTGTACGAGATTTACTTCCACAAAATTTACTTTTACGAAAGAAATAGTTTATAGGTCGTCAGTACCTCTCTTTCTTTGAACCAGAAAATATTTCCTGGATTCAAGACATTCTTTTTTAGTGTAGTTGAAAAATGATAGAAAGTAAAAGAGACAGAAGTAGGAGGAGGAAAAAGCTCTGTTACCTGCATCCAAGGGGGTGGAAGTGGGAGTCATAAGTCGAGGGATGACGAGAAAAGAAAAGGTTAAAGGTCGTGGATCCACATTGTACCTGGGTCACGACAGGTTTAACAGCCTCAGGGCACCTACGAACCTAGATACGCCTCTGTACCACTAAAAAAAGATGAATAATGCGGGGGATGAGAATTTCACGTGGGCGGAACATAATGAAAAGATAAATGGAAATTCAGGTGAAAGAGATTTTTTTTGCTTTTTTTTCGGTTTAATTTACCGGAGATACATAGTTCCTAATTTGATTAACGAGAAAGGACCTTTTTCATTTTAATTTTATGTAAGTTTTAAAATGTAAAAATCATTTGAGACAAATTAGATTTGCCTCTCGAGATATTAATTATGAAATGTCAAAGTTCACTTGGTATTTAATTATTCTAAAAACACGATATTTGAAGAAATAGAATTTATACAATTTTCCTAATTATTGCAAAGATTGTACTTTTCATTTTGCAACATTGAGTTCTTATTTTTATTTTTTATTAGGGAAATGAAAGACTTTTTGTTAATTTCACAAAGTAATTGTGACGAATTGAGGAAAGTTGGAGCAAAGTGCAACAGCAATTATGATGCGTTGCAATTTGTATCTCTTGGCAGCTGAGATAAGAAGATAGGAGACCTGTTGGCGCTACACGAAGGCGACAGGAAGTCGGATTCATAGTATCTGGTGTATCTTCTACATATCAAAGTCACAGTTAATGCGCTTCTTCTTTACACATTGCGTAACTCGGTTAAAAAATGTATAATATTCAGCTCGAGCAATAAAATAAAAATAAATAACATGCATAAAATATTCAATACCGGAAACACTCAAAAAAGATCTTTAGAAAAATAATTGTAAATCTTATTGTATTAGCCTTCTAATACTAAAGATTAGTTGTTTTCTGGATCAATTTCAATTATTTTTATCAAAACGGAAATATATTTTAAATTATTAAATGTAAAATGATTAAATATAGATTATTAATTGAATTTTCAGATAATTAAAGTTATAAAATAATTTTTTGTTTGTCGACCATTCGAGGGGAATCTAACATTCCAGAAATATTCCGAAGTAAGGTGTTTGCTTCTCTATCTTTTATTTACTTTCACTTGAAATCCCAATTCATTTTATTTGCTCCGAGCTTGATACTCGATGTAAATTTAAGCAAAGTAAAAGTAGCTGACAGAACAACAGCTCTTCATTCCACTTCACTCAACCTCATTTCATTACATCAGTCTCGTATCGTCCGCCCACGCATAACGATTACATTATAATTTGTGGACAACCACGCGGAAGAAATTTAGCTAAATTTTAGCCACAAGAATGCGTGGGAGCTCTTTTAAGTTAAGAGATTTCGACCGAAGAGACTCCCTACATAAAGGAAACTGAAGTAGTGCAAGAAGAAACCTATATTACATTATGGGTATTTACTCTAAGCTCGTGACCTTAATTTCATTCAAGAGTGCAGAGCGCATACAATTTTAAATTACCCGGCGCTATCCTCGGTTGGTAAAGAAGTTTTGTTTACCTCCACGAGAGGGCAGCACTTACTGGAATCGGTAGTCTTAAGTAAAATTCTAGAGATCTCCTTTATCTTTTTTTACTTAGTGATCATTTAACTCTTACAGGGGCACAGTGGGGCAAAAAAAACGTTCGTGGACAAATTGATTTTCAGAAGACAATTGTTATCCGAATTGGAAATTTTAAAAAAAAATGAAACCTAATAAAATTCAGCATCGAACTGTCAGGGCGGATTTTTGAAAAAAAAATTTTTTTTATTTAACAAAAAAATGACAAAAAATTTTGACTTTTGGAGTATCCCGTTTTTAAAGAATACTTGGATTCATTCAAAAATATCTAGAAAACATGAAGCAACTATCCAAAAAAGACGTCCAATAGCAACGCAAATGTTTAAAAATTTATTGAATTTGTTATAAACAAATAAGGGAATGAAAATGGTTTCGTGGGGATTGGCAGCGATTCGTCACTTGATTCGTACTAAACTTGAACAATTTATGGACAAAAAGAGTTTTCTAGTTGAATTAATGAATGTTCATAAATAATTTCTTATTTTATAAGGGTAATTGTCAAATTGTAGGCAAACTTTAACACCCACAGTGGCAATCACATTATTATTAGGATTTAAATATATTTTACAACGGAAATTGATCTTACCACAGCTAAAAATTTAAAATCCAAAGAAGGCATTTCTGAAAATAAGAAATAATCATGAAATTCGTACATGAAATATGGAAAGTAGATTTGAGGTTAGGAGTTTGATGAAAGAGAGCGCGAGCTTTTAAAAAGTTCAAAAGCATTATATTAATAAGTAATGAATTATTATGCTTGTATCTTTATCACAATAATTGTACATATCTCAAGAAGTGAGCTAAATAAGTCAGTTATTGACTTATTTAACTCACTTCTTGAGATCTGTATATTTATAAACAGAGGTTAGGAAATAGTAAACAAACCGACCCACTTGATCAACGCGCATGCGTATATATAAGCAGTCGAACGCTCTCCTGCATGTACCGCACGGGAATGACGCGAGAAAAATGAAGTTTAGCCTTTTTTAATATTTATAAAAAAATAACACATTATAATCATAAATAGTCACCTACTTACGAAAGAAAACACCACTGAGCAGATCACGGAATGGTTTTTATAATTTTTTTTTTTACTTCAAAACTGGTTTTTAACCAGTCATTAAATATCATTTCCGTATGGAAATGATATTTTTGTTGTCAAAATGCACTTTGCAGTTTTAGTATCGGGTTCATAAAAAAAAAAGTTAATATCGTAAGCTTAATTTTATAGACTCTTGTATTAAACGATGTGTTTAATATTTCTGTGTTTATCACTCAACTGTAACTACAATATTTTACCACAAAAAAAAAGGTGGACGGTAATGATGAATAAAATGACAAAAACCGAAGGACAGACTTTAGGGTTTTTGCAATATTATTTATTTGTCTTCAAAAATATGCGTAAATTAAACTTATGTTCATATAAAATTTACAAACCTGATACGTTAGGCGCTTTTTAGGTTACAGTCTAAAAAAAATGATAAAATATATCCTCGTGCAAAGTGAGGTTGGGAGTTTGGGACGCCGTATTGTTAAATAACTGGCTGATGTTAAGTCCGAGAAAAAAGTTGAATTTTATTTATAAATAGATAACCTGATAATTGTTTATGAAACTTGCTTATAAAATAAGAAATTATTTGTGAACATTCATTAATTCAACTAAAAAACTCTTTTGGTCCATTAATTGTTCAAATTTAGTGCGAATTAAGTGACGAATCGCTGCCAATCCCTGCGAAACCATTTTAAGTATATTCCACAAGAAAAACGCAATTTTTAGTTTACAAATACATTAGCCGAGAAAAGTTTTATAATATTATTAATAACAATAAAAACGGTGGATCGTTATCGAAGTACCTAAAAATATTTTAAATGCTAAAAAATAGCCAAAGTAGTAATGCATTTGTTAATTAAGTTCGTTTAAACAATTATGAAATGTTAGCAATTCATAGCAAGAAGCCTGCTAAATAAGTGGATGTTAGGTTTGTGAAAAAAGTGGAATTTTATTTATAAATACATAACATGATTAAAATTTGTTTAAACAATTGTTGTTTACAAGAAAAATGCTTTATTATCGAAATGTCCTTAAAAATTTAGAAGTTAGTTATTTACAGTTAATTGCGACGAAAGAACCAAGTTTGTACGTCCAAAAATAGCCAAATAGTGCATTTCTTAATTAAGATTGTTTGAACAATTATCAATTTTTATTGAATGGCCAAATATGATACTTAGGTTTCATTTTCAGGTAATATATGATCGATTTCGTAGAAAAAACTTTATTTATTCCATCATAAATATCTGATACGGATAACTGTTTATAAAACTTGCTTATAAATTAAGAAATTATTTATGAATATTCATTAATTCAACTAAAAAACTCTTTTTATCCATAACTTGTTCAAATTTAGTGCGAATCAAGTGACGAATCGCTGCCAATCACAACGAAACCATTTTCATTCACTTATTTGTTTATAACAAATTCAATAAATTTTTAAACATTTGCATTTCTAGTTTATTCTACGAAAAAATAAGTCTATTCATGCAAAAGAGGCCAAAATGTACATTTGTTTGTAAAAACTGTTTAAATAATTAACTGTTCTTATCCATTGGCAAAGTATCATGGCAAAGAGTCATTGGCAATACATTTTTAGTTGATTTCGTTAAAAAAATGGAGCCTATTCTTGAAAAAATGGTCAAAATGTGCATTTATTTATAAAAGTTGTTTAAATAATTCACAGTTTTTGTTAATTTGAAAAAAATTACTGCAAGGAGTCTTTGGCAAGACATTTTCGGTTGATTCTGCAAAAAAATTCTGGCAAAATTTGACAAGCACTAGGGTACTCCAAGAAATATTACATCAATTTTTTTTAAAATTTGTTTATTCCGTCGCAAAAATTGAAAAACTGAATTTTCCAAAAATTTCAAAAATGCTGTTTTTATACTATTTTTATGTAGAAAATCGTCTGGCAGTTGAAAAAAAATCGTTTAGCGCAAGTAACCAAAAAGATGCAGTGAACGGGTTAATATAAAATGAATTTTTTAAGAATTTTTCAAGAATTTTCCGTCAAATTGTTTTTGTTATAATTTCTTGTTTTTGTGTCAAAAAATATATTTTTTATTGTATTGAAACTCATCGTCTAGGGGTTTTTTGGGTTGCTGAATCCGAATATGTGGTCAAAAATGTATAATTTTCAAAATTCAAGATGGTGGAGCCAACAAGGTGAATGAGAATTTCCAAAAATAGTCTAATTTTTTTGAAAATCGTCTTCTAAGAGCTTTTTGGTCGCTTAATCCTAGTCTGTGGTCAAAAATTTATCATTTTTAAAACTCAAGATTGCGGAGCCAACAAGGCGGATGGGAATTTCCAAAATAGTCTAATTTCTTTGAAAATCGTATTCTAAGGGGGTTTTTTGGGTCGCTGAATCCATCTAAGGTCAAAAATTTATAATTTTCAAAATTCAAGATAACGAAGCGAATATGGCGGAAGGGAATTTCCAAAAATAGACCATTTTTTTGGAACTCGTTTTTAGCAAAAATAGACTAATTTTCTTAAAAATCGTTTTCTAAGGATTTTTGGATCTCTGAAACCGGGTCTGGGGTCAAAATGTTCAAAGTGCGAAAATTCACAATCTTTGAATTCAGAACGTTTTTTTAAACATCATTATTATCTTTTGATTCCTCTTCTAGGTTTTTTTTTGGGTAGCTGAATTCGAATAAGCATTGTTGGAAATATTTAATCGAAAAGTGTAAATATTTGACCGCAGATTCGAATTTACAGACCCGAAGAAACCCCATAAGAATAAACAAATAATGACGTTTAAAAAAATGGTCCGCCATCTTGAATTTTGAAAATTTTAAATTTTTGACCTCAAATTAGGATTCAGCGACCCCAAAAACCCTTAGAAGACGATTTTAAAAAAATTAGACTATTTTTGGAAATTCTCTTCCGCCATATTGGGTACGCTATCTTGAATTTTGAAAATTTTTCGGATAATTATTATATTATTATTATTATTTAATTCGGATTCAGCGACCCAAAAAAAACCCTAGATGACGAGTTTCAAAAAAATTAGACTATTTTTGCAAATTATTATCCGCGATATTGGCTCTGCCATCTTTTCTTTTAAAAATGATAAATTTCGGACTTCAGATACGGATTCAACGACCCAAAAAATCCCTAGAAAACGAGTTTCAAAAACTGAATATTTTGTTGGAAATTCCCTTCCGCCATATTGACTTCAACATATTAAATTTTGAAAATTCATAAATTTTGACCACAAATTTGGATTCAGCAAACCGAAAAAACCCCTGGGAGACGAATTTCAAAAAAATTAGACTATTATTACCATCCGCCATATTGGCTCTGTCATATTAAGTTTCGAAAATTCGAAAATTTTGACCCCAAATTTCTATTCAGTGATCCAAAAAACTCCTGGGAAACAAGTTGTCTAAAATTTCAGATGCAAGGAATAATATATGCCTGAAAGGGTTAAGGAGGATCATGCAGGAGTGGGGGAATCGTTTTTTGAAAATAATCTGTATTAGTCAAAGCATATTCGAAAAGGCAAATATATATTTTATCGGGAAAAAATTTAAAATCATAGAAAACATCATTTTTAATAGCGATAACTGTCTGGTTACTGTAGGTCGAAATTTTACCTAGTTTTTTCGAACTTCATTCTTCAAAAATTGTCGGATTTAAATGATTAAGGGTTCATTTCGTTCATTGTGTAATATCTAAGACTTTCCCACAGGAATAATTTTAAAAATAATTATCCTATAAAATACAGCTATTTGTTTAATTTAAAAAGTTTCTCATATTATAAGCAAATGCTGTATTTTTCAGCATAATTATTTTTTAAATTATTCTTGTGGTGAATTCTTAGATAATTGCATAATGAACCAAATAAACTCTTAATAATTAAAATCCGACGATTTTTGAAGAATAAAGTTGGGAAAAACTATGTAAAATTTCGACTTACAATAATCAGACAGTAATTTTTATTAAAAAAGATATTTTCTAAGATATTGATATATCTATAATATTTCTATGCCTTTTCGAATAGACCGAAGATATTTTTACGGAATTTTCCGTACAACTAGCATACAACGCAAAGGGAGGAGAGGCTATTACTACGGAAAATTCTGTAGCAATAGCTGCGGCCCTTATTATGTTGTGACTAGTTGTACGGAAATTTCCGTAATAATAAACACTGCCTTCTGAATATGCATTGGCTAATTGAGATAATATTTTCAAAAGTGGTAATTAATTAAGTTTTTATACGTTTCCCCCAACCCAGCGTGATCCTCCTTAATGAAAACAATTATCAATTGAAATTTTCACAAAAATATTGTCATATTTTTCATTTGCGAATTTCTTATTTTTTTTTTAATTTTTAATTTACGGAAGTTATATATTTTTTTAATTTTCTAGATCCCATTTTCCTGATTTCCAATTTGAAAACGTAATGGAAAAAATATACATGTAAGTTAAGAGAATAAATATTTACTGTTATAGACTGGATAAATTATGAGGCAATGTGCTAATTAAGTTCTTCATACTTAAAAGACTACCTACAGTATAAATTCAAGGCGCACGCAAGTGAAAGATTTAACAATTGAAATTACCGTTTAAAAAAACTGGCACTCCATTTTACACATACGAGGTATTTATTGAGGTAAACTATTGACCTTTAGAATTTAGAGAATTAGTAAAATTAAATTCAGCAGGAACCTTTGGCATTTTCCATTTTTATCTGCCCCAATGAAACAATTAATTGACAAGTCTGTTATTTTATTTATAATCTACTTGATTTTTTTTTAAATCCACTACCAGGGTATCAAGCGATCAGACCATTTCAAATTCCCGGTTTTTTCCCGGTCAATTTTTTATTCCCCGATCAAGTCAAAAATGTCTTTTTGAGATTTTTGAAAGTGAACATATACATAGAAAAGGGAATTTTAACATAATACAAATATACAAAATTTATATCGTAAAGAAGATAATTATTTATTTACACGTGCCAAACTTAGGTTTAATCACAGACTGAAGTGATAAATATTAATTGAAAATACATATTTTAAAACTTTCGTAACACGTAAAATAAATATTTTTTAACAGAATCACAAGTAGTTGCTTAAATGTTATTGAAATCTGAAGAATAAAAAATAAAATATAAGTATAATCTCGATCTTAAATAAAATTCCCGGGTTTTTCCCCGGTAAAATAAAATTCCCGGGTTTTTCCCGATTATTTCCCGGTGAAATAAAATTCCCGCGTTTTTCCCGATTTCCCGGTCCGTTAGACACTTTGATTACAAGTTTTTGGATATGTATATCCAAAATATATCAAAACCAATTTTGAAGGCTTTGTGGATCGTTATTTTTGTAAAATAAAAAAAAAATGTAGGGTCAATCCACTGACTTTCGTCTAAACCAAGTTGCGACCATATTTAAAAAAAATACACTGCTCTCCCGATTTAAGTCGGGTTTCGAGGATAACCTGCAATGGCCTTGGACTTAAAGCAGGAGTCTCTAAACGTTAACAAGTCAGGGCCGTATGAACTATTTCTGTTTGATTTTCGTCACGAGTTACTTTACGTAAATAATCCTTTCTACCCGAGTGATTCCAATTGGAATCACTACTTTTTTTCAATTTTCTCGAATTTTCATGTAACCAACTTAAAATTTTGCAAAATAAATATATGAATTGGATCAAAGTGGAGTATTCCACATCTCGTAAGGTGGTTATAAGGTATCGTATATTCAATAGAAGCTGAGAAAACTAAAAAAAAATTTTTTTTAACTTTTACGGCAAAAAACAGTCAAAAATTGACTGAATTTTTTCAGAATTTTTAGACAAGGGGAAAAGGTTAAGTTTGAAGTTTTGAGAGTTAGAAAATTTCAACTAAAAAGAGCTTCCAGTTGTACAATTTTTACTTAAAGCATTAAATACATTAAACATATTTCTCGTGGAACGTTAAACGCTTCCTCTTGTTTAACTGCGTCATTTTTGTAACGCATAACGAAAACACTGAAAGCGAACTGACAGAATTATCCGTTAGGGTACTGCCCGCTTTGTTGCTACGGTACTTAGGACACTCCGCTGAGCTCCGAGCTTAGCTCTCTCGTCCCCTTAGACCCCTCACAATCGACGAAAATTCCTGGAAAGACTTGTGTCAAGAGAACATATATCGTGAGAGCAATGTAGCTTTCTGTTTTATAGACTTTTAAATATGGGTTGAAAGGACCATTTTGCGTGCACCCAAGGACCATTTAATACGATTTACGAATAAAATATAAAGAATTCACATATTCTAAACTGAAAAATCAACGCTAAGTAGATCCATGTTAATAATGCTTAAAGATGATATATTTTTAAATATGGTCGCAACTTCGTTTAGACGAAAGTCAATAGATTGACCCTGTAAAGCTAAATTCTAAAATTTATGTATTCTGAGAAACTCGAAAGTTCTTCTGGGAACTTTTTATTAAATAATTGCCAATACATTTTTTAATACAGGAACGTCTGTAGCAGAGTGAAAACAAGGTGGGCATAACTCGAGAGTGGCTATCGATTAACTGTCTCGCCCATCGTGTCTCTAGTCTCGTCTGGACAGCATTGTCTTTCACTTTGATACCTCGAGTGTACTATGTCATACACATAACACGCGTGGGTGTTATAATAATACATAGCTGTAATCTCTAAATTTTCCACTTGGCACGGTGACTTCATTAAGTTTATTAATATCCGCAAAATGAGTTCAATTCTTCAAACTAGAGACCGAAAATAGCTTGACACGATTTTATTATTTCTGAAAATATATTGTAAACGATAAGAAAGAAACTAAGAAGAAAGAAAAATTTCGAAAGGTTAATGGCTTTCTGTCCATTGAAAATTGACACAATGCCGTATTACGTGTCAAGCATTTGATTAATTATTTTCATGGTCTTTTGTGTTTTAGCACAAGCCAGAAAATTCGAGGTCTTTGAATACAACTTCGAGAGGCGACAATTTATTTTTGGGCCTAAATTTCTAATTAATATGAAATTTCGGAAAAGTAAAATTCCCAGACTTTCAATCATTTTTGGCACTTACCACTATCATCTCGGAGGGCTCGAGAACGAAGCATTCATTGGGTCTTCTTGCACTGCCACCCGTCCGTTTTCCAAAACTGAAAATGTAAAAAAAAAATAAATAAATTTACTAAAGAGACTCTTTCTCAATAAGAAAAGGTTAAATTCATTCTTCCAAGATTTATATAGCGAATTTCATTTTCAACAGGATTAATGCGATAAAAATATTATTAGAATCTTAATAATGAAAACTTATAATAAATTAATACTTATAATTTAATATTATAGAATAATAAATTAAGTATAATAAGTAAAATCAGCATAATAAATTATACTTATAATACTGAATACTTACAATACTTTCAAAAAGTTTTCTAGAACTGCTGAACCTTTTGTCTGATCGTAAAATATCAAGCAGGTGTAATAGTAATAGCTTTCCGTAATAACTGTAATAGTAATAACTTTTAGTAATAACTAAAAGTTCAAAAGGTTAGAATCTAAAGAAACATACTTGAAGTGTTGAACATAAAATTGTTACGATATTTTCTCAGGTGGGATGAAATTAGAAAATTTTGTGTTGTTAAATCTTTGAGAAAGCGTTCAAGTCGCCTTGACTATTAGATGCAGTTAAGAGAATTGCAAGCTCTATAACTTCGTAAATTAATTAACTTTTCAGTTCGAATCGAAGTTTTGCAAACGAGCTCAGGGAATTGTCCTGGGTGTGAAATTAGAAAGGGTGACTTCTGCGAAGGATGTAAATGCTGCTTAAAGTTCGAGTTCTCGCTTCCAGGACTAAATCCTGTTAATGGCGCACCCACGAGAACCGAAAGCTTAATTTGCCTTTCGCATGTGCGAAATTTCCTCACAAACGTGGAGAAAGTTTTCTCATTTCTCAGCGAGTGTCAGCTACAAACAAAGAACCTTTCGGTAGGCCTCTATGAAAATTTAAAATCAATGGACGTTTCTTGCCTTAGAAAAAAAGCACAATAAAGGAGATTTTTAGAAATGTAGAAAAATTGTCAAAGTAAAAAATAAGAAAAAAGGATCATAAAATCATACTCTCTAAATCTGAATTAGTTAAATTTAGACAGATGTGCTTGAAGTTCTGAACGTTCTGAACATTTTTCATTTTATTTCTTTTTAAACTAAAATTTATTCTAAAATATTGATTTATTAGTAAAGAAACTAATGTAATGATAAAAAAGCTCATGATGTTTCTTTTTATTTGAAATTTAAACAATATTTCAAAATTTTGAGTTAAAAAACTTTAATTTATTTGAACCTTCAAAACTTCAGGTAAATATAAAATCTGTGTTCAGAATGCATTTTGAAGTATTCTCAATTGTTTAATTATTTTTTGGGAAGGAAAAA
>JBAGKK010021222.1:0-11452 GCA_037177015.1 Euceroptres primus | reverse complement strand
CTAAGAGTTTTTACGGTGAAGGGCTGATTATCGCAAAATGCGAGCTTACAGATGTATAATTTTTCATTATTTATATAGGACGTCAATTTTTACTCCTTAGGGAGTGAAAAGTAGAGGTTTAGCCCCGCTTAATAGGCATGAAAAAGGGCTGAAAACATGCATGTGTTATAAAAATACCTTTTTTTGAAATTCAGCTATTGAGACCAATTCCACGTCAAAGAAGACTATTTACTTAGTATTCCCTGAAAATTTTATGAAAAAATATTGAAAACTAAAAAAGATATAGCATTTTTACTACGGAGTGTCTGTTTTTCACTTTTTTTACTTATTGCATTTTTTCCTACTATATGAACATCTGAATTTTACTATATGAGTAATATAGTTTTTAAGGCTTTCAGGAACATCCACAATAATTTTCAGGAGACTATATTCAAAACTCGAGAAGTTGTTTGCAGTTTTCTACACTAGGGTTCAATGAACCCCGTGGGACATCTACGATATTTTTTTGACATTTAAGTGGTATTTGAGGATTAAAACAGACGTGGACAAATTTTTTACAAATTAGAGAAGATTTGAGAAGAATCTGGAGAATTTTGAAAGAGTCGAGAATTCTGGGACATTATAGGAGAGTATAAAATTCTTGAAAAATTTTAATAGATTTCTGAGCATTTTTTAAAAATTTTGAAGGAGTTTAGGAGACTTTGAGAGTCTTTTGTAGATTTTGAATGATTCTAAAAGATTCTAGAGATTCCTGGAAACCTCTAGAAAATTCTGGAACATTCTAGTATGTATCTATATTTTGTAAAGTATTAAAGAATTTTGGGATATTCTTCAGGACTTTATAAGATTATTATAGGAGAACCCAGAAGATTTTGAAAAATTCTAGAGGATTTTAGGAGATTTAGGGAGTCTTTTGAGATTTTGAAAGATTCTAAAAGATTCTGCAACAACCTAGAAGATTTTAGTCGGTTATGAAAGAATTTAGATTTAAAAATTTGGGAAATTACAGAAAACTTCAGACAATATTGAAAGAGTTTTTGAATGTCATAAGTTTCTATTTCTCATAATTCTTGGAAAATTAATCAAAATTTTGAATAAAAAGAGGCTAAAAGGAATAAAGTTCTCAAATAAAGGAATTTTTGGGATTTTGAGAATATGTAATGGGGGGAAATTAGAGAAATAAGTGACTGTGATCCCTAAAAGCCCTTCTCACCTTTTGTAAACAACCTTGACATCTTTCCACTCAAGGAAACTCGACATTTTCGGTTTCCTTGCAAGAATGGTCGTTATCAATTCCCGTGTAATTTTCTTCTTCAGTTTATCAGGATGAGCGACGTACCATTTCTGTAATCGCAATTTCCCTTGACGACTGAACAATAACATAAATTGCATCTGGAAATAAGAGATAATGAATATGATAATGATAATAAAACAAATAATTTTGGTTTGAAGATCAAGACGTAAGTGCTCACCATTTTGAATGTATATTCTTTGATGTTTGATGCCTTAAAAAGTGAGGTTAATTACGTTTTAGGATCAAAAATATAATTTAGATCCAAACCCATACACACGTAGCATCCTTTTTCAGAGTGATAACTCTTTTTAATCACAATATCACCATGTAGCAATAAAAAAACACAAAAAAATATCCTCGTTCAACCAACAAGACTTCCACGTCCAACACAGTGAACACTGTCCAACACAAAATATAGGTTATGCTTAGGCCTTAGGTATACTTTGGATGCGTTTACAAGTTTCTTTACTATCTTTAATAAATAGTGATTGGTTCTTGATAAAATTTCCTCTCTGGTAAGAAGAGACTATGATTGGCTGTTATTTTTCGTAACATACGGATTGCCATTATTTGTATTTGCACTTGTGTGTATGTACTTCTTTATCGAGAAAAAAATATAAATAGAAAACTGCACTTGAAGTGTAATTGTAAATAATAATTTTTTTAATAGTATTTAGTGATTTTTAACTTGTTTTACGATGGCTAATATACCTGAAGCAAAGAGAAATTATGCAAATCAGGAAGCTGGAGGTTATGCAAAAGACTGCATCATAGAGGTAATTTTTTATTATGCATTTAAAATAAAGTTGATTTGTATTATTTCGTATAATATTTGATATTTTACATTTTACCTAGATTTATTCACAATAAAAATTTATATTTGAATTCTTTGGTTTCTTAATTTTCACAATTTTGCAAAAAAATATTTTTTACCTTAAGAAACTAATTATAACCTAACAAATTATTATAATTATTTTAGATAATTTTTACTTAATAAATAAAATGAACAAAGTAACATAAATAACTATAATTTATTAGTTTGTGAAATCATATGTTGCAGTAATGGATTATTTATTTTGTTATAATAGAGTTGTACATTTTTATTTGAATATTTCATTATATGTACTTCGAAAGGTACATTTTTCATAAATTCACTTTTGCAGAACGTAATGATAAAGAAAAAATTGCAACTGAAGACAGAAGCTGTAATGGTGCTTAGCCAGGAATTGGATCAATGTAGAACTCAACGCGAGCAATACAAATTAATGGCAGAACAAATTCAAGAAAGATTAGTTCATTTGAGGAAACAGACAAACGAATCCTCAGACTCGAATAGGTAAAATAAACTGACAATTTTTTATTCCATTTTCAATTATAATTAAATTTAGTGAATTCAAATTACTAAACTACACTGGCTTTCATTGAAATTACAAAATAGTTTTAGAACTTTGGATTCATTAATGGAAACTCGAGAGCAAAACAAATGTCTTCGACTGCAAGTAGAAACTTTGAGACAAAAATTAATCGATTCTCAAGCAGATATAAAAGTTTTGCGAACAAATAGTCGTACATTTGCCGAGCAAAGAGAATCTCATCTCGCACCAGATGCTCATCAACGTGAAGAAATGATTGAGCAGCTGGAGAAACTAAATATCAAAGTAATTCAAGATGGAATTTATATAAAATTTCTGTTAATTTAATGTCATCCACTCTTCTGATCGGAATATTTTTCTTTCAGTGTGGTCAATTACAAACTGATCTCCAAACAGTATTAGACGAAAAACATGAATTAGAAATAGAGCGAGATGCCTTCAAGTGCAAAGCACATCGTTTGAATCACGAACTTTCTAAAGCCCTCAGTGCTTCTAAACCAGTCGATGTAGACTCACTTATCAATGAAAACCGGTGGGTAACAAAATTGAGGTTCTTTTAATTTAGATATTAAAAGGATAGAGTGTTCAGGGATCACAGTCAGTATCCTATTCCCCTTTCTTCCTATTTTCTCCCCCCCCCCTATTATGTTCAAAATCTCCTAAAATCCCTTTATATGAGAATTTTATTCCTTTCTCCCCCTTTTATCCATTTTTTTATTCATAGTTCTGATTAATTTTCCAAGAATTATGAGAAATAGAAACTTATGGCATTCAAAAATTCTCAGTTTTCTGAAAGTCTAGTTTGTGGAGTAAGTATTTTACTAGATTCTAGATATGAAACTAAGATTTTTGAGAATAGCAGACTCATTTCGAGAATTTGATTTGTTGAAAAATTTAAAAATTCGTCAATTTCATAATTCAGTAATCTAAATTCTCATCCGCAATTTTAGCAAAACAGCCAAAAATGTTTACATGTCATTATTTTTTAGAGATATCAAATTTTTTGTTGAAATATTTACTTTAGGAATTTCTCTCTTTCGTTAACTTCAACGTATCATTATTGGTCGTCTAATATGTTCATTTTCAGTTTAAAGTTTGGTTTTGATAACTTCGAGCTTAGAGCGTTTAGAAGCAATTTAATTTAATTTAAATCAGTTCTTATAAAAAGTGATTCATATGGCGAGAATTAGAAAAAGAATAATTTTTTTCTACAAAGAATAAGATCACTTTGAATGAATAAGAGGATAATTTATTTCATTGGGCGACAGGATATGCGTGCGAAGTAAGGCACAGCCTTAGAAATTCGTTCGAAAAGAGTGTCTATCGAGGCGTTGAGTGAACTCAACGATCGAGGGTTCGAATCCTTGTACCGTTGAGTGAAGCACTCAACGCTTTTACCCATAGATCTTTCTTTCATGACTTCCGTAATTTATCTGAATTCCATGATTTCGATGTAGGGTAAGAGCAATTGTTGGCACCTCTCTCTAATTTATTAGAGATAATTTTTATGTATAATGCATATATTAGTTATCCCGTGCAATAAAATATTGATCCAAAATTAAATAAACTCACTTCTGTTTTTGGCATGCCAATAATTGGACTAAGGTGCCAAGAATTGGTGCTCTTTACCCTAACTCTCTTCTTGCCTCTCTCACCAAAAAATTAATTGAGATATTTTTTCCTCCTTGTTAAACGACAATGAAGTTTAACATCTAAGGTTGGAATATAATTTTATTTGTTAATAAAATTTAACTTTTTTATAAAAGTATTGCACTTGTTAACATTTACTATCTTCCTTGGTATTTTTAAACGAAAAAATTTCTCCCTTTTTAAAAAAAAATCATCTTTTTGGATTAAGAAATCCCCTATTTAGCCTAAAATTTTGCTACATTAATGTTCTTGTGATGTATTTTTGCAGATACTTACAGGAGAGGATGCAACAATTACTTGAAGAAAAGGAACTCGCTAGACAATCCTTGTCAAAATATAAGGTTGATTCTTATTGTTTGATTTTAACATTCCTTTTTGTATCTAGGATATTTATACCTTCTGTATTTTCAGGGCATGCTGGATAGTAAAAGATTGAAAGGAACGATAAAACTTGGTGGAAATTCTGCTGCTGGGACTGTAATGACCCATAAGCAAGGTGAGTCCATCTTTTTCTAAAATACATTTAGCAATTAATAGAACACAACTCGTTAATTACAGAATCTTTTGTATTCCTTTTCTGTATTTTAGAAAGTATCAATTATTAACTATAATAAAGTATATTTTATAAAGTATAAATAACTTTCAGTAAAAAATTGTAATTGTAGCAATTTCTGATATTGATGGTTTATTTTCTAGTTGAACAATTGCTTCAGCAAGGCCCAAATATAGCACCACAAAAAGCTTTAGCTGCGATATCCGATCTTCACTGCCTTTGTGCCGCTTTGCTAGAAGCTCTGAATGACAAAACTCTCGCCTTGGCTCATCAGAAGAAAGCAAACAAGTAAAGTTCATTTTTACGAAAACCTTTCAAGACATTGCCATAAAAATTATCCTATTTTATTAATTTATTTCAATTTCAGGATCTTAGCACTGAGGATTTGTGAATTAGACAGCGCTGTCCAATCGCCAACAATGAAACTCTTGGAAGGATATACAGGAGCAGATGTAGACATTAGATGTAAGTTTTTTATACTTTCTAATTTAATTTACACTGTGAAATCTTATATTTTTGATTGAGAACAATTAACTAAAGGTCACGTGTATTTTCGTCACCAGGTGACGACTTTGATTCCGATCTTTCGACCAATCACGCCTGGAACAGCGAAGAAGTAAGTGAACCTGATCTGACGAAAGACGATAAAGTGGAAGATTGCGAATTTTCTAAAAAAGAAGTATATTCTACCTTTATTCCATCGAACCTGCCACAGAACTTGGGCGCTCTTGTTCAAAAGGCAATGGATAATTTAAAGGAAATCAACAAAGACAAATTGTAATACAAAATCCTTTAGGAGTTTTGTATTAGATTCGCATTTTATCATTCTAGGAACGAATGAGGATGTTTTTTTTTGCTCTAGTCGTTGATGCCAATTTAATTTTTCTATTACCTGAAATATAACTTTAGACAACAAGAGTTATATTTGAAAGTAAATCTATATTTATCAGTGAATTTGGAAGTTTTCTTTTAACTAATATATAGTAGTTTTGCAAGAAGGCCTTTAAAATTCTACAACGGTTTACTCTATTAGCTTATTTTTGAATTGATGCAGCAGCTCCATAATAAGTTGGTTGGCAGTAAAAAGATCTAACTTGAAATCGTCTTTCCCTCACATACTTTTGGTGCAAAACGTGATCAACTTGATCAAGCCAACTGTCAAAATCTATATTCGTTTCAGGTTTACAACTTTCTCTTTGTACTGGAGGTACGGAAATATATTGTTGATTATATTGTTGACAATAGGCTCTAAAAATTCAAATTTATCTTTATTATATTTCTATTTTTTTTCATTTCTAACTTTTTTTTTAAATAACAGAATTTTGAGAAATTCATTATTACCTCCACATCATTTTCTCCCTTCTTATTTTCGCGTCTTTCCTTTTCTTCCACTCTTTAAAAGCTTTCGAATTCTCAGAGCGTTTTTCATCAGAAATTATTTTTGAAGCCATAATTGTCTTGTTATCAGCTTTTACACGCATTCTTTTTAATTTCTGCTGTTGTTGCTGATCTCTCTTCCAGTTTAGATAAACCTAAAGAAGGAACGCATTTCAAATACTTGAATATCGTTGGTTAAATAATTTTTTTAAATGGTAATTTAATTGTATACCATGTGGGCTGCTCTTTCCCTTTCCAATTTTTTCGCATTTTCCAGCAATTCTCGGTGTCGTTTTCGCCTTTCTTCTTTTAGCGTTTGTTTGTAAGTTCTAGTTTTTGCTGCTTTCCAAGCCTCGAAACTAAAATCTCCTTTGCTCTGGTTCTTTCCCCTGACGAAAAAAATATTTTTGAAAAAAAATATATTTAATTAGCCTAAGGAATCTAGATTTATTTACTGTGATAATATTCCTTTCTCTTTTTTATCGGTTTCTGGATCCTTCGTCAACTTTGATCTTAGATTTTTTTTCACAGTTGGTTTCACATGTTTAGATTTAATCTCTTTAGTTTCGTGACAGTTTTCAATGCTTTCTTTTTCTTCGGTTTCAGGATACTAGATAAAAGATTCAAATAGAAAATATTTTAATTATATATTTTTTTAATAAATACAATTTTTTTCTTAATACCCTTGAAGTTGTAGAGCATTCAATTAAAGTAATAAAAGTTGAATCCTGGTCCAACTTTTTGTCAGTTTCTTCTTCAGAGGGTACGATTTTTGCAGGAGAATTATTGATTTTAGAAAAAGCATCATTTTCTAAATTTTTTTCCTTAGTTTTCTCAGATTCTTTACTGCAGTTTGAAATTTTCGATATATGCTTCGATTCACTATTTCCTGGTTTTATTTTTGCAAACTTGCGGTAATAATCTTCTCCTAAAACCAACATTTCTAGTTGAATAGTTTCCTCTAAAAAATTGATATAATATATCAATAAAATGTTAATTAATTTTAAAAATATATTCTAAAATTTAGAATAAAAAATTAACCATCATCTTCAAGTGCTGCTTCAATCAATTTCTTTACCACTTTTTCTAGATCGTCGACTGAAACGCTTCTAAACGTAGATCTTATATTATATTTTTCCCTTTTAATGAAAAATATAGTATTATTATTTTAATCTGAAATCTTTAATATAAAGTTCAAAATCTTACTCATTTAACTTCACTGAAGCCATGTTTTTACAGAAATAGGATTGGTTATTTTTTGTTGGTTCTTCTTTCGTTCTATCTCTTAGGCTTTTCGTTTTCGGCTGCTTTATTTCTTTTTGAACAATTTTTAATTGAAAACTGCTGATGCAAGAGTTGATTGAGGACAACGAAGAATAACAGCGACAGCATTGCGATCTAAATTCAATTTACAAAACGCAGATATTTTCAGCAATTTTTTAGTTTATTTTTAATTTAACTTTACTTGAAAGTTTCAGAATTAAACGTTATCCATTTTCCACTATTTTCTTCTAGCATTTCATCAATAGTTCACGCATCTTGAATCATTCGATTATCTTTAAATCTCTTGTATTATTTATTTTTATATTTAGATTGCAATTTTTTTATTTTAAAATACTATTTAGTAAATTTAATCGTAATTCAATAGAAAGAAAATGAGATGTCATCTTGTCATTTTTTAAAGGTTCATTTGTTTTTAAGTGATGCTAATTGCCAAACATCTTTCTTAAACATTTTTAAACCCTGAAGTTGAAATGATGCAAAATAATTTTGCATTCTAAAAAAAAAGAGACATTCCTGGTATAAACTTTTTTAAATTTATTAAGGGTTGAGAATGAAATAAAGTGTGTAAAAAAATTCAGAAATGTTTAACGACTCTTCAGATTTAGAAAAAAATTTTTTTATTAGTTTATTCTTTCCGCGGCATTCCGTGTATGTACATTTTTTTATATTAACAATCATAAAAGTGAATTCGACTCACTGTTAAAACAGTTACGATTACACAAATGATACATCCAATATAATACTTAGGCACATAATCATTTAATATATATATATATATACAGTACTTTTCTGAAGAACTTTTTCAGAATCGTTATCACGTTTTGCAATATTTATCACACGGACATGCAAATACTGTGCAAGAATTATAAAAGATTAGCTCTTGGCACTGGTTGAAGATTAATATATTATTTACTCAACTACGTAATTAAATAAACTTTTTTTTTATTCTTTGAATTGGACAATAGTTTTGAATTCTCAGTACTTTCTTGATTAAATTTTCGACCTCTCTTAAAATTTAAAAACCCGTAAATTTTTTAAAAATCCAAATTAAAAGTCTTCAAGTTAAAACCGGTTTTTGATAAAACAAGGTGGTCGCAAAATTGTATTTTCTAAATTTTTAATTTTCTCTGAAGATTAATATTTTAAGTTCAGCATTTAAAACTTGCTGTTTTAATAACAAAACAATGCCTTGAAGAAAACAAAGCGAATTTGAAATTCATTAAATTTACAATTTTAAATTTTTGATGATCTTTTTTTATTTAAATTTCCTCCTACAGAAAATCCCTGATTTTTCCGCGACTTTCCCTGATTTCCAGATTTTCCTTGACATGCGGCCACCCCGATAAATCTAAATTTCAAAGCTTTCAACTTTGAATCCACTGAAGTAAAAACTGATGTTAAATTTTAAAGCAAAAATAATTTCTATATTTTCTTCTGGGTCTTTAGTAAAGTCGACACCCTGAAAGCCTGAATGAAAGTCGAATTCAGCGCGTATTAGTTTTGATCCATTCAAGATATTCGGAAACCCGAGTGTAAACTCCTGGATATCCAGGTTCTCCACACTTGTTCCCGAAGGAAACAATTCCAATTTGCATCCAACGACCTTCTGCTCTAAGCATAAGAGGTCCTCCAGAATCTCCCTGGCAGGCATCTTTTCCTCCTTGACTGAAACCAGCACACAAGAAGGTGCTAGTTATTGGTTGGAAGTAAGCAGCATTGCAATCCTCATTTCTCCATACTGGCAATGTTGCTTGTCTTTGAACTGTACTTTCCTTTCCACCTGTGAAAAAAGAAATTTGTTTATTAAAAACTTTTCGAAATTAATAAATTAAGGAGAATTTCTGTTTGAAGTTTCAAATATTTATTATTATAGAATTTAACTTAAAAATTGTAAATACCATAATAAGTAGTTCCCCAGCCAACAACTGTTGGTCTTGCACCAGCAAATTGTTCTCCACGATATCTTGCTTGTGGCAAACAAATAGGAATGACGTAAGGAGACTTTCTTACAGGTCGATTTAGTTCCAAAATTGCGATGTCGTTGTAAAATCCGACTCGTGAAAATTGATGATGAGCGTGTATATCTTTCACTGAGTAAGTCGCTGGGGTCGATGGTTCGTCGTCTCTTTCAAGGTCAATGTCTCCAAGACGAACTATAAACTGACGTGCTGCAAATCTAAAAAAATATTTAGTACCTTATCTTTCTAATATTTTATATAAGATTGGAGAAATTCATTTGTAAAAGTGTAAAGTTTTTTAAATTTTGAAAGCAGAAATAAAAACAAGAATGAAACTGAAAATAATTTTCAGAGAAAGTTTTAGATTTTATATTGATCAGGTGTTGTTTTTTTTTTTTTTTGTAATTTGTAAATCTGAACTTACGGACGTTGACGTTGATCTCGAGTGCAATGAGCCGCAGTGAGAATATGTCGAGGGCCAACGAGAGAACCACCACACCAGAACTCTGTACGTCTAGATCCCTGAAGATAAATAGCTGCCATCCATGGCCAACGACCTGGCAGTGCTTCTTCTCCTCCGACAACTCGATACTTTCCAGCGTTTCTCACTCCGCATTCTACAAATTAGATAGTTCAGCGCAGACCGGTTTTTAAATAAATGCTGTTTCGTGAAAAGAAATTTTCCTTCGTGGAGAAATAATATCAGTTATAAGATTTCCAATTCTACACATGATTAAATTTCGAAAAAAGTCTTTAAATTCAAAGGCAAATTTTAAAGAATTAGAGTTTGAAATTTTAAAACCATTTGAGTATGAATCTCGAAAGTTTGAAGAATCCTAATTTAAATTCATCGAATTTGTAAGCAATTAAGTTTTAATGATATAGAATTGAAAAAGTATCCAAAGGAAGTAATATAATTTTAAGACCATTTGCGTTCAAATTTGGAATCATGAAGTTTCTTTTTTTAAAATAAGATTTCTAAGATTTTCTACTTTCATGAATGGAAAGAAATTATAATTATGTAAATAAATTACCATCATCTTGAATGAAATTGTTATCAATCGTTTCAATAGTCTCGGAACCATTTTCCTTGTTGCCCAGAAATCCTGAAGATGTGACGAGTTCAAAGTTCGGACGACTCGTAGTAGATATTGGATATAATGGTATAGGTTTTGGAGTTTGTGGTTTTGTTGGTCTTGGCCTTGGTCTTGTAGTACTTTGGATTACTGTCGGAGGTGGTGTCACACTGATAGGGCTGAAATATTCAGACTTAATTAAAACAATAAAGCCATTTTCACTTTACTCACATAACTTGAAAGTCAAATTAAAAAACCTTGAATTTCTCAAAATTCTTCTTCTAATCGCAATTTACATTTCTCCTTCCAGGAAATTGAATCTCTTGCAAATTTCACTTTTGAATTTAATAATATTGTATTATTGATCTCGCATCAAAAACATGGCTCATGCAAAAAGTCGGCAGAGTTAAAAAACAAAAATTCGTATATTGCAATTCGAAATATAATGAAAGTTTACCTAGTGAAATCACAGTTGATTTTTTTTTTCTTCAAAAAAACCAAGGAAGCCAATAAATGTTAATAAGTGCAAAACTTTTGTAAAAAAACTGAAATTTGATTAACAAATAAAATTATATCCCAACTTTAGATGTTAAACTTCATTGTTGTTTAACAAGAGGAAAAAAAAAATGAGTTAATCTTTTGATGACTCCAACTAAACCAGAAATTAAATAACAAAAATATTAACACAAACTTCATAATATGAATTATGAAATTGCCGAAGTTTTACATCAGGATAGGTCGAAAAAACAAAATTTTGGAAATTGGAAATGGAACTATGTGGAAAAGTAGCGTATTAGGATCCTGAAAAAGTACACTCATACCTAGATTATGGGCCAGGCTCGGGGGTAGACGGTCCAAAATCTAATCCTATTAAAATCCAGTTTGAA
>JBAGKK010021211.1:0-11453 GCA_037177015.1 Euceroptres primus | reverse complement strand
AAATTGTTTAAACTTTGAACGCTTTGTATTAAACATTTGAAAACTCTTCAAAATTTGCATTCTCAAATTTTTAAATTATTCTACCTTGATTTTATCTTTGAGATTGTTTTCAATTTGAAATTGTACAATTGTGAGCTTTTTAATTTTTACTTGTTCAATTTCTAAAGAATTCATTATGTCTTAAATTTGAAATATAAATATCTGACAATATTTGTACTTGCACTAAATGTGAAAAAAATTACAAATAGGTAAATGGAGGTAAATATGAAAAAATTACCAAAAATCCTTTAATAAAATGTATAAAAATTTACTTTATTTTGAAAAAGTGACCAAAAGTAACTTAAGGGACTACACCACTGTGAAATTTTTTTCAGAATATTTGAAATTCAATATTTCGAAAAGTTATGAACGGATTTAGGTTTTCTTTTTCTTGTCTTGTTGGGAAAAGTAATTTCTACAAGTTTGTATGAAAAATTCTTTAAAAAAGTCAAAATTGTTGACATAGTTAACGAACAAACTTTTGTGTTTTTTTTTACACTGTGGCAGAGGTTTCTCGAAAACTACTCATCCGATTTGGTTCAAATTTTTTGAGTGTATTTTTAGTTAGATTATCTCTCGTCGTAAACGGGGATTTTTTTCATAACTTCCGGAGAAAAAAATTATTGACAATTGAAAAAAATGCAAGAAAACAAAAAAGGCCGCCAATTTGTGAAAAAAATTTCCGTGTGCGACGATAGCCAGTCTATTCGAGTTTATTAATCTTGTTCGACTTTTAGTTTCAGATTATTACAGCGACCTGTTGCTCTGCCGCAATCCAAAAAAAAAACACAAAATTTTGTTCGTTAACTATGTCAACAATTTTGATTTTATTACAAAGTTTTTCACACAAAATTTTTAGAAATTACTTTTCCTAACAAAACAAGAAAAAGAAAACCTAAATCTGTTGATAACTTTTCGAAATATTGAATTTCAAAAATTCTGAAAAAAAAAATTTCACAGTGGTGTAGTCCCTGAAAAAAGGGACAAGTAGTTACCTCTTTAAAAAAAAGGACCAAAAGTAGAGGAAGAGACTCGCTGTGGCAGGTTTGAAAGATTGAAATAAGCATTAAAAACTGTACATTTTTAAATTTTAAATTGAATAATTAAAAATGAGAGACTTAAATCAAATTTAAAAACTGAAACATTCGAAATTTTACAATTTTAAATTTATGCTTAAAAATTAAACGTTTTCTGAATTAGGCATTCAAAACTGAATAATTAAAAATTCGAAGTGCTTAAAATTTAAAGAGTTTTAAATCGAACTCTTTCAAAATTGTATGGTAATTTAATTTGATGTTTTTTTTCTACGGGTTTTTCTGATGGTCTCAAAAAATTCCTGTTCGTTTTTCGTTTTACATATATAATAATTAGCTACATATTAACTTATTTAATGATTACGCAGTAAATCGTGGAATATTATTTTAATTTTCAGCGTTTTTTTTATCTAAAGTGGATCATTTATTCTATTGTTACAGTCTTTTGTTTTTTCATTTTGATGCCGATTAAAATGTTTCGATGGAATTTTCTGTGTACACAGAAAAAATAAGTACTTGAAAATTTACTTGACTGTACTAGACTCTAGGATAGGCCACAAATTTTTAAAAATTTCGTGTAACGTTTATTAGAAGGTTCAAGACAGTCCTGGAAATAATGAAAAAAGTTCGGGACTGAGTCTCTGACTCTCGAAATAGTTTCGAGAGTCAAGGACTTAGTTCCGTACTGTCATGAACTTTTCAATGAACGTTATACATTTAAAAAAATTTGTGGCCTATCCTAGATTCTAGCACAGTCAAGTAAATTTTCAAGTACTTATTTTTCCCGAGTATGCTATTAATAAGACATTTTCTTGGAAAAAATTCATTTATATGAAAAAAAGTTAATGACTGTTCAAATATAATTTCTTTTGCTTCACGCGAAAGCATAAAGGTTTTATTTAATATAAATTTAATTCCCTATTAACCCTATTTTTGTGAAAAAATCACCCTATTTTCCCTATTTTGGGAGCATTTTGCCCTGTTAAGCCTGTAATATGTAATCTATAGGAAATGAAATGGCCTTTAATTTCGGAATTTTAAATTATTGTACAAATCGAATTTTTGAAATCATAATCTGATGTTCAGAATTAGAGTCTTATTAATTTAACTAATAGTATAATTAATTAATTTATATATTTCATAATATAAGTGGATAATAATGTGCCAAATACACAAGACTATTAAAATAAAATTGCTTTCTACTTTGCAGGTAAAGTTACTGGAAGTAATAAAGTGCTTTTTTAATGAAGAGACATACGTCCAGAAGGTGACTCCTCCTTTTGTTTTGTGCTTACAAGCGATTTGGCCGAATGAAGAACCGTTTAAGAAGAGAAAATTGCGATAACGACGGATGTTAAGTGCCGTGGAAGAAGGACGACGAAGGCGAGGCAGAGTGAAACAAGATTGCACAAAGGGAAGTACAGTGGTCACCCGGATTCCAGAACTCGATGTCGTGACTTGGCCATGAATTGGCATTCTTTTTCTTTCATCTTTACCCTTTAGCGTCTTATTCTTACAAACCACTCGCACTCTTTCGTTTATAAAAAGCCTTTATTTTTACTTTTTTTTACTCTTTTGCCCCAACACCATAAAACGTACGCAACCTCAGAATCCACTTATATTTGGAAAATTAATGTCCACCTTTGGTCCTGCGTACAAAATGCTTTTTTACACAAGATTTTTGTTGCTATTTTTTAGGCAAAGAAGGGAAATATTAAGATTAATAAATTAATATTATGGCTCGTTTAAATTGTTCAAGGTGAAGCTCCTATAATGTGATACGTATTTCAAGAGAAGATCGTAAAAGTCGAGGTACTGGGGAAAGGAATTGAAACTTAAGTAATGTCTGTTTTAAGTCTTCATGTTGGGATCTTTAATAAGTGTGAGAAAATTTTATCTCGAAGCTTAAAAATCAAGAGGGTAAGTTTTTTTTTTAAGTAAATTTAAAAGCTGAAAATTTTTCTTTTTATTTTATAAGATTCTATGCGAAATTTTATACTTTTGGTTTAATTTGAGGGCCTCTGAAAGATTGCTTCCAAATTGAAAGAAATTTGAAGACTTCTAAATTAGAAACCTTTAATTCAAATGTTTCCAATTAGAAGAATTCCAAGCTTGGATGCTTCCAATTAAATTTTATAAACTTATTTTCAGAAATTTTAAGTAATATTTTGAACCGTTAATAGATAATATAAATAAAATAAAACATTATTTTACTTATATTATATTTCTAATTAATTAGAATCCAATTGAATTATAATTAAACCAATTATTTTAATTTTAGTAAATCGTGGGACATGATTTTAATCTGCAGCGATATTATTTTGATCTGCAGCGATATTGTTTTGATCCGCAGTGATATTATTTTGATCTGAAGTGGATCATTATTCTATTATTATCACAGTCTCTTGTTTTCCTATTTCTCATTTTGCTGAAGTTTAAAGTGATACCCAGTGATTTTCTGTGAATTTATAATTTTGCTCATTTTTTAAGGTGAGAGAAAATATGTTTTTTCACATGAAAAGTGAAGAAAATTTAAATCTGAATGACCGTATATAATCAAATCTATTCCTTCGACGATTTACTCCCACTCTCTACCTACTCCTTTCTTTTATTGTTGGTTACAACTCATTTGCAATGTAATAATGTCAGAGTTTTTGAATCTCTTCCATTCCTTGATAAACATCTTCATCATTTTTCTTTTCACTGGCAAGGAAAAATAATTTTTTCACTCCTCTTTTTGATTTAAATTATAAAATACGTTGGTAATAACTTTACTTACAAATAATAATAATAGATTTTCAATATTTAAATTAAGAAAAAGGAAATAAATTTTAAAAAAAATGAAACAAAATGTCTGAAAATTATTTATTTTTAAATTTGAACATCATCCGACTTTTATACATAAAATCTTCATCATAAAATCTTGCAAAGAAATTTTTCTTGAATAATTATTATTTTCTCACGACTTCCTCTATGTAAATATAGAAATCGGATAATTTAATCATCATCAGTCATCGTAATTTTATGACGTCGATATGACCTTAATTTTATCGATTCCACGATGAAGTATGATACAAAGCATATGTGCGATTTAGCTAATTTTCCACGATAACTATTTTTTATTCTCCTTTTTACATGTTACGTGAAAGCATATTAGTGTCGAAGTAGATTACAATTTTTTGTAATGTCTATGTTTAAAGCCCTTGAAAAGGGGATTATAGTCGAACACGTCAATCGTGAATCGATTGTCTAGAATTATTATCGGTATATTGCTCAAGACAGAATATTTTTCCAATGATAATAGTTACTTTTCGCGAATAACAAGATATGTCTAGAGATAAAAGTGCATTTGTTCTTGCACTTGAATAAAATAATAGTTCAATTTCAAGGCATTTGATCAGATTATCATTTAACAATTGGTTTCTCGTATTTTCCTGATTTTTAAATTTTTTGATACTCTTACTTTTAAAATTGCAATTAAATAAATTAGCATAAATAAAATTGTATAATGGTTCAGAAGATTCAGAAAAAAAACGAAAAAATAATTCTTTTTTGTAATAGACAAACTAGAACTTTCCAAACATTTTTACGGTTTTTAGTTTCCGAAATGTCTCAACTGAGTTGCGAAATTTTGCGAGAGAATTTTTAAATTGTCTTCATTGTCCCTAGGCGAAGAAAACAAACGACCTCGACGGCGGCAACTTTCACAAGTTCACCCGATACCTTTTAACACGAGACGCGTATTTACGTGCGAGCAAAGAAACGCGAGCATTCAAACGTTGAGACAATGAAAATGACATTTAGGAAAAATTTATGAATCATATAAGACAAATAATTTACACTTCAAACTTTCTAAATTACATTATTAAAGTTCATTTTAAATCTATAAATTTTGTCTATTAATAATAAACTACCCAAATGATAATTCAGAACTCTTTAAAATAATAAACTTTTTTTTTAAATTCACGTGTTTAGAAAGCAGTCCTTCTTTATCAAGTAGAACAAAATATCCAGTAAAGGCAAATATTAGATATCGAATTATAATATATGTTATTTAACAATCACTTAATCTCAATAAATCTCTACCTAATGCACAATCATTACATGTTCCACAATATTAAATGAAGTGTTCTCTTCAACAATAAAGAAAAATAAGTACCATATAGAGTGATTACTAACACAACCAGTATATAAATATTATTCACGCAATATTTCGCAGAAATAGGTCAAAGGAAACATTATGTCTTAAAACCTGAACTTAATTAAACCTTAGCAAATTATTTCTCGAAGGCCGAAGTCTGTAATATTCTACTCAAAATGAAGCTCTAAATAATACCAATAAATTTATAAAAATGTTTTTACGACTTTGGTTTGTGTACTTAAGGAGTATGCAGAAGTTAATTAAAATCTAAATTGAATTCTTCTCCCCTCTTTAATTGAAAATTATGATAAGAACGCAAATACTTATAATAGTCTTGATTCCTGATAGGAAAATTGCTTGCCGGATTTACGGTCAGACTGTAATGCTCTATACTACTTGAAATATGGGACGCGATGTCTGACCATGCGCAGCTACTACTGAATTAGAAAGTAGCGTCAATTATTTCAGAGAAAAGGAAAAAAATAGACTCGCTTATTATGCATTAGGTTTTCATATTGCAGATGGAGCAGAGAAACTGCTCATAATTTTAACTAGGTCTCTCAAATATTTTTAAATAAGATACAAAAATTAATAAGATTCAAAAAAAGATTAACAAGAAATTAATTATTAATTGTAACAGGCTAATTAATATTTAATTATTCTAAAATAAGCAATAATTAAACCTCTTGTAGAATAATAAATAACAATACTATAAATAAATAGCGTTGTAAAATCAGTAATGTTTGTATAATTTTAACATAAATTTAATTCTTTTTGAAGTAAATTTGATATACCCAGATTCAAATCATTCCAAATTGAAAGCTTCCAAATTAGAAAGTAGAATCAATTATTGCAGAGAAAGGGGAAAAAATCAGACTAATTTATTTTATGATTGGGGCACTCAAATAGTTTTAAAGAAATTTTTACGATAAATGTATAACTTATTGTAGCAATATAATCAACATTTAGTTATTTTGAAATAATCAATAATTATTCGGCTCAGAATCATAAATAACATAATGTCATGAATAAATGGCGTTACAAAATCAGGAGTGTTTTTATAAGTAATTCAGGCCTACCAGCGAGTTACTTTTTCACTTTCGGTTACTTTGTTTAGAAGGGGTCATACTTTTAATAATTTTTTTCTGAATTTGGTTACTTTTTTCACTTTTTAAATAATTTTGGCCACTTTTCTCATTTTTTTCGTTGGAAATAGAAATAATTTTATTTAAATTTCTTTCTCCGATGACACTTATTGCCATTCTGAAATATGAATTTGTTTGTCACATTTTAAAAGTTTACAATTCGAAAATCATCCAAAGTCTACAAAAGACTCCCAAAATTTCCTAAAATTCTACAAAATCTTGAATACTTATTTGAAATCTGTTAAAATTCTTCTTAAAATTCTACACTATCCCACATAGTCTTCCAGACTCTTCCAGTCTTTTTTAATATCCTACAACTTCTTCTCAAATCTTCCATAAATAATCAAAAAAAATTTCGAATCTGTTAAAATTCTCTAGAATTTCAGTCTGATCTATAATCTACCAGATTCTCTCAGAGTCTTCTTAATCTTCAAAAATTTTTTTTTATAAAATCCCCTAAAATATTCTGAATTCTGAATATCCTAAAATTCTTTTATATTCTACAAAATATCCTAGAGTGTTCCAGAATCTTCTAAAATCCTCAAGAATATTATGAACTTTTTTACGACAAAAGACTTTAATAATATTAAATAAATCTTTTAGACTGTTTTCGTAATCTTTTTAAAATTCTGTAGACTTTTTGAAAATCTAGAAAACATAATCTGGAAAAGACTAGAATATTTGAGAAGTTTATGGCAGAATTCAAAAGAATTTTGAGGATTCTATAGCAGGGTAGAATATTTTTGAAAACTATAATAAATTATAATAAATTTTAGAAGATTTTATGAGACTGAAAAATTCTGAATATCTCTGTAAGAGTTCAAAATATCCTGGAATATTTTCTTAGAGGGTCCTAGAAAATGATTGAGGACTTTAAAAGACTTTGTTCTAAATTTTTTTTAAAAAAACCTAAAAGATTCTAAAGGATTTTGAGGGATTTCAGAAGATTGAAAAAATCTACAAGTATTTGGAAAATTTAGAATAGATATTCTAGACGATTTTAAAAGGTTATCGAAAGTTATAAAAGATTTCATAAACGATTTTATAAAATTTTAGAGAGTTTCAAAGATTTTGAAAATCTAAAAATTTGTTAAGTATTTTTTAGATTCTAGACAGGAATCGAAAGTTTTGTGGAGATTTTTTGAAAGATTTGTTGGTAACTTTTTGGTAACTTTTTTCAATCCAAACGTCGTCGTCAGGCCTGCTAATTTAATTTTTTCTTTTATGATTTCAGATTATTCAAACTTGAAAGTTTCACTTGTAAAAAGATTTGTTTGGTCCAATTAAAAACGGATTATTCAAGAAAATTTTATGCAAGTTAATTTTGATTTGAATTAAACAAACCATTCGTTTGACCATACATCAAGAATATTTTGAAATTAAATGTATGAAAATTGAAATGCTTCATAATAGAAAGAGTGTCGACACTCTTCCTAATTTGGAATCTTCAAAAATACAGTTTTTATCAGAAATGTCATTTACTTCGTCATAAACTCGAAGAAAAATGTTTCCTTTAAATTTAAAACATCAGAAATTTTCATGCCTATTGAAATTCTATAAATCCAGTAAATTATTATAATTCTCCGTTTATTTAATATCTATATATTTAAATGTAATATTATTTCTCTAAAAATATCGTGTACGTACGTACATATTTAAAACGGGTCTTATTCTAGTTACAATACCGGTGTCTAATGAATACCTACGTCAAGAATTTGTTACACAATGAAGCAAATACATTCCAGTTTCCAAAGCAGTTATGTGTGCTATGATTCCTGCTTTTTACAACCTGGTGGTTTATTTATTGGGTAACTTCTTACTCTCCACCCCCAAGAAGGAGGATCGTTTCTAGTCACATCAAAAGTTATGCGACTGGAATATTACAACAAGAGAGCGTACCATGGTAGACAAAATCGTTCTGTAGAATTTATGTATATTCGCATAATATTTTACATTATTAGTGCAGTTTCAGGAGGGAAAGAAAACAAAAGTAGGTATGTGGTTAGTGAAGAGGATGGTATATAATAACCAATGACTAACTGAGGATAATTATTATACTGGGGGACGTAGGTGTAACGTCTATACTTTACGATTGTGGCTTTTCTATTTTGTTTAAACCAAACCATTAATGTAAGAAAACCATAAAAGGGTTGGGCTCGAATATTTTATGGTTAGTGAAATGTTAATTTGTGAGAATCGAGGTGGGTCTAGAGTTACTATGGATTTTTTTTTCCTTTCAAGGGCATCTTTTTTTATTCAAGGTAAAAATGCTTAAAATACTGCGGTTCTAGGTAATTGAGGTGTAACTACTTATGTTTCAATTTTATTTCAATTTAAATTTTGATTTCATAATTGTTGCAGCAAAAATATTCGGTCTTATGGTCAATATTTCAATCAAATCAATCAATCAATTTCATATTTCGATTTCATACATCAATTGTCAATTCATTTTAATGGAACATGTTTTTATAAGATAAAGTGTTCAAGTATGGTTTTTCTAAATTAAAAAAATTTAGGTTTCGAGGTTTTGAAATTACAAAAATTTACAAATTGAAAACATTCGGAACACTGTTTGAAATTTCCATGGCAATTTTTAGAGATAAGAGGCTGCAGCTTTACGCAGTTACCGTTTCTGAAATTTCAGTTGCAGTTTAGTAAATTTCAATTAGAATTGGGAAATTTAAGAAAAATTTAGAAAAAAATTACTGAATTACTGAATTCCTGAAAATTACTGAATTACTGAATTCCTGAAAATTCAGTTACATTTTGGTAATTTTACGATATTTGTAACTGAAAATTCTGAAACTTGTAATTTAAAATTCAGAAACTGTAACAGAAAAAATTTTACGTTTAGGTAACTGAAGCTTTATGCAGTCACATGTAATTGAAAATTTAGTTACAGTTTGGTAAATTTCAGTTACAATTTGGTAACTTTAAGATAAATTTAGAAAAATTCAAGCACCGTGACTGAAATTGAAGACAAATTCATGAAAGTCAGTTACCGTTTGGTAAATTTCAATTAAAATTTGGTAAATTTAAAATAAATTTAGAAAAATTCAAGTACCGTAACTGAAATTTAAGACAAATTCATGAAAATTCAGTTACAGTTTGGTAAATTTCAGTTAAAATTTGGTAATTTTCAGAAACTGTTTCTGAAAAGTATGTTAAATTTTATAAAAAATTCTGTTACTTTCGTAACTTAAAATTTCCAGAAATTTACGAACATTTCTAACAGTAAATGAAATGGTTCTAATTTAGAAGCCCTTAATATTAGAACACCAAAAATTCAATGATTAAAAATGTAATACATGCAAATTGAATATATATGTCAGCGGTTCCCAAACTTTTTAGTCCCGGGACCCACCTTAACTCTGGAATTTTTCTCGCGACCCACTTTTTAAATCATATTAATGATAACAATTATAGTATAATATACTATAAGTGTTTTCAATCTGGTTCCGCGGACCACTCAAATTGCTCCCGCGACCCACTAGTGAGTCGCGACCCATAGTTTGGGAACCACTGATATATGTAGTTAACTAGTTATAGTTATAATATATAAAGTTATATATATATATATATTATATAGTTATATCAGTTATAATTATAATGTATATATAGTTTTAAATATAATTTGGAGCTAATGCAATATGATTTGAAAATTGTAGCTAATAATATGAAAGTATAATATAGTTAGGAATAGGTAATAAATGATTTATGCTGCTAAACGAGAATAAAATTGCTCGGAAAAGAGAATGAGATTGAATAATCGGAAGTTCCTGATGCACCATACCAAGTGAAAGTCTGCGGCTGTGAGCTTGAATTTATCACGTGCCTTCAATTGGAGCAATTTCCATAAACACAGGGATACGGAAGAAAGATATTTAGTTAAAGGATAGGTGCAAATCGCAAGAAAGTTACTTTACATTTTCATCCCATTTCGCACTTTATGGAGAGTATATAGCGTTTTACGCATGAGTAATACATTTTTTAGAATTCCCTTATGTGATGATACAACATTTAGAGAAAAACAATCTCATTAATTTCACACGGTGAAAAGCACCCACTCATTTAACAGCTACTTCGGTATTGAAACAAAACGGAAAAACAATTGCGGGAGTCAAAAAATTATTTTGCATTGAAATGTATAACTTGAAAGTTGTGACTAAAAGTTCATAAATTTAAAAATCATTTACATAATACGATTTTGCATAAAATTTTTTAAACTAGCATAAGTATTTATTAATTTTCATTTAATTTTCTTATGCTTTATTATTTTCTAATATAATGTTAAAATCTAAAATGATGTTAAATGATCATGTTTGAATTTTAATGCACATTTACTTGAAATTTCAGTTATGTGAGTGGAAAATATGTCATATATTTTATGGAAAATATATTTCATAATATATGTACCAGGAATATGAATGGTTTGAAAAATATGAATTGTAAAAAGAAACAAAGTGTTTGGACAGCGAAAGTGATCATTTGTTCTGAAAGAAATCGATCTTTTATTCAAAAAAAGAATGGCACTTAAGAATCTTAAGAGTCAATAAATCAAAGAAAGAAACTCGTTACATTGTTTAAAAGTCGTAACTAATTCTTTCTGTCAATACGACAGTAAACGTTGTAGGAAGTTCACCGATCATTTCTTGTACGACATTCACTTCCTTGTATGAAACTAGAGCCAGTGCTTCTGTCTTTCACTTACACAAAAGATATTAAACCCGTAATAAGAAGTAATTATTGCATTAACTCGCTATATACAATTAGAGTTTGAAATAGGTCAAACATGTCTTTCACATACATTTTTGACATGAATTTCTTAAGAAAGAAACTTTAAAATATGATTCTTCTTTTACAATAATATATAAATTGTATAATTTACTGCTTCTAAGCAGTAAATTGCATAATGTAGCATCTAATTATAAATTGCCTAATTTATAGGGTATAGAAAAGTAGGAAAGAATTCAGTAAAAAAAGTATGTCTTGGACAGACTGATTTAAAGAAATGTACATGGGCAATTCTTTTGTTGGTGACGTTACAGTTTCACGCAAATTTTTCGAAATAACTTTTTTTGTTTATTTTTTTGG
>JBAGKK010021200.1:0-11453 GCA_037177015.1 Euceroptres primus | reverse complement strand
TTTCTAATCAAACTTTTTTAGCCACAATTCAGCAACACTTCAGCTCGGGAGCGGACTTTTGTTTTATCTTTAAATGGTGATTTCGATTTTACACAATGTTTTTTCACTCCTGAAAAATTCACATTTCGTTGGTTATCTAGTTTTGTACTGCTACCCTTCAGTTGCATTCTATGATGCACTTTAGTATCAATATAGAGAAAGGGTCCAAGTTACAAGGTCATAACTCGTGACCTTTTAGGGCTAGGACATTTTTTTTTTAATTTACGCAGATTTTAACCCAATATAATTGAAGAAATGAGAATGACAACTCGGTAAGACCATTTGAAGTTGGCTCCTAAATTAGGTTATTTTTACTATTACTTAGGGGCCAACTTCAAATGGTCTTTGAGAGTTGTCATTCTCATGTCTTCAATTTATCTTGGTAGGACTTTCTCCTGTGACATCTAGGCAACGAGCTATTTCCAAAAAACACAGTTTTCCGATTTTCAGCTAAAAAATGAAAAAAAACACGGAGTTTTTGGAAGGCCGTAAATCGGAAGCTAATGAGGTTAGAACATTCTTTTTTTTTTCAAATTACGTGTAATTTTATGTAATTTCATTCATCCTCTCGCACCTTTAATGTCAATTCATGCAGAAACGAGCTACTTTGAAAAAATCGAACTCATGTCATTTTACCTCTAAAAAGAGGCCGAAAAGGATCAACTTTGACAGATGATAACTCGCGATCTATTATAGTTGCGATATTCTTTTTTGTTTTAAATTACAGATAATAATGTCTAGTTTAATTCATCTGCGAATCATTTTGATGTGTGACTCCCCGAATCCGAACTACATGGAAGCAAAGAAAAGGTTGTGATTTTTAACAAAAAATCGAGAAAATTGGATTTTTTGTAAAGACCATAACATGGTGTCCAGTGGTCCTTGAAGTCCTTGAAATGTCCTTAAATTTTGTCTGTCCTTAAAAAGTCCTTGAATATCCTTGAATTTTATGCAATGTCCTTGAATTCTTCATATCCTCTCGAATTTGATCTTATTTCAAAATATTATCAGCAACTAACCTAAAAAAATGTACCTCAGTGTCGCTAAAAATTACACGTATACATTTGTACGTAATGATATTTTTTTTCGAACCGATTTTAATAAAATAAATACGGTTGTATTAAACAACCTGGAAGTGTCTTCGAAATTTTCTGAAAATGTCCTTGAAATTTTCTGAAAATGTCCTTGAAATCTCTTTAAATGTCCTTAAATTTCGTACGGACTTTTTACTGGACACCATGCATAACTTTTTAACTATAGGTCCTAGAAAACTTTTCTTTCTTTACTTTTTCTCAGAAAAAAGTTTCTTTTTCTCAGAAATAATTTTCTCAGAAACTCTTTCTTTTTTATATAATGCATTTTTCCTCTAAGATGCACAGGAAAGTAACAAACCACATGATTTTTTGCTCCTTTTTCAAAAAATTTTCTGGGTTACCGGGCAAAAACCTTGTCACAAAATCTGAAGCGATATTATGCACCCCAAAATGAAGCGATTTATAAAAAATTCTGTTTTTTTTTACTTTATCAACCAAAAGTACCAGATGACAGGTCTAATTGGATAATATACGTTTTTTTTATCCAATGAAATATTTCATATTTTAAATTATTATTACAGTAGTAGCAAAAATATAGTAAATGAAATAAGCTTTGACATATTTTTCAATTGCAGGCGAGTAATCGATAAAATTGACCAGACCGAATTCGAAGGGTTCGAGTACGTGAACCCGCTGCTAATGTCCCTCGAGGATTGTGTGTGACAAGAGCACCAACTTGAACCAGATTATGAGGAGCAAGAAATTGTGCCCTACGCGCTAGATCAGCAACAATTCCGACATTGTGACGTGTACGAGTTACGGGACAGACTAGCAAGTCTTCATTTCGAACCTTATCCGGTTGTCAGCGTGGATATTTACAGTCAACATGACAACGTGATTGGCATGAGGAATTCCCACGAGAACGACAATAACTACAACGAGTATCGGCTGCCGCCACCTTTTCCATTTCGAATCGAAAGTCCGCTATACTCGCGTTCTCTCAGTATTACAGATGTCGCGTTCGATTCAGGCAATAATAATAATGCAGCTATTAGTGGTTACGATGAAAACGATTACGACGATGTGGACGAGGAGAATCCCAAAAAGGGTATTTTAAAACAGATGTTCTGCCTTCCTTTAAATTAATCAATTCACTAAAGTATAGGCCTAAAAGGATTTTGATTAGTCAAAGGTTGCAGTGATTTTATCAATAGAACATCTCGAAATTTTACATGAGCGTTTGGATAATCGTGCTTACTTAAATATTCCTCAATGCTCTTAAAATTGATTCTGTGAAACATTCAGTCTTAGTTTCTTGGAAGATTCCACATTGTGGAATTGCTATCTGAATGCTCTGATTAATCTCAATGCAAAAATTGCATATTTTATTCAATCAGTTCATTATTCAATCTGGTTAATTGCAATCAGTGCAACGACCAGATTTTTTCGAAAGCACTGGTTAGTAAAGATTTTCCTCGTTGACTGTGTTGTCTTGGAAGTGAAGACGATATTTCTTTAACTTTTTTAATTGCTCCCTTGCTGATATTTTTTTGAACGAGAAAACGTATTCCTGAAGTTTATTGATTAGAAGAGTTCAGTATTAAAAGCATCGTCTCGGATTCTAAAGTAGTATAATCTAAAAATTTGAAGAATTTTCTCGTTAGGCGAAGGAATTCCATTTTTTTATAATTCGATCGATTATATAGTTATAAATTATATAATTTATAGTTAGATCGATCGATTTTGCGTTGTGTTTGCTTAACCGACAAGTGAGACTTTAGAATAAGGTAACAATTTTAGCAAAAAATAATTAAAACGAAGCCTTCGAAGGAGAAGATTGACGCGAGTGATAAACGCGAGAATTAACAACGATAAGCACAGGATGAATTGCTGTCCATTACCTTTATTAGCGAAAAGAAAAAAAAATGAACGGTATTACTCGTATTACGATCAAATAAAGGATACATATTGATTACTTAATGCAATTCCTAAATTTACATGAATACAAAAGTTGTGTGAGTATATATATATTATACATAATAAACAAAAAATATATATATTTCCGCCTGTACATACATAGAGATGAAGTACTGAATTTCAAAAACACAGGAAAGGTAAATCGTTCGTATTTAAGGAAAGATCGCGGACTGTAGTTATATTGTAATATAATGAACTAATTATTATTATTATAATTATCACAGTGTGTCGATGACTTCTCCATAGAACCTAGACTGTTCAGCCATAGGTTCTGAAGAAGTCTAAACAATTTGCAATCTGAACGCAATGTCAACATTCCTGTGAATTTATTAATATGATCGAGCTTTCAAGGCGTGTCTTGAAACATTCCAGAATTTAACGCAACGAAGGCTAGATTCTTTGTTATCCCTACGCGGAGCTTATTTATCAATCACTCTATTGTCTTATTAAAAATTATTCGGCACAGTTAAAAAATTAGAAGACGTTTATCTATTAAGCGTATTGAGAAATCGTACTAAGATGTTGTACCGTCAAAGTTGTACTAAAAAATATTTAAATGAAAATCAAGCATTGGGTCTGCTTGTATTGTTGTCAGTAAATTTAATTACTAATTCCTACGTTATGTAATTAGGGCTAAAATTGATATTGTTAATTAATTTTCGTTTATCTACTTGTGTTTTACTGAAACGACCCGGAACTGAATTCGATTGGCAAAACGGAATATAAACGAAAGACGCTTAGTTGTGGCGCTTCCGAATATATTAGAAAAGATTAATTCGGATTAACTTGGAATTGTTTGAAGAAGTTAACGAAGTATGTGGCCGTTGATAGTATTTTTATAAAGTCTAATTTAGATTTTAACCTCATTATTAATTATTACAGAGATCCTATATCGATAGACGAATTTAACACTGTTCGCGTTCTACGTTGAAGATTCATAAAATACTATCGCAAAAAAACTGGAGAATTTGTTCCTTGAAGCAGTGTAAAGACAGCGATGAAAAAAAGCGGAGAAACAATTAGCTACGTACAATTTGTAAATAACATAACGATTAGGCAGTAATAGGAGAAGTTATAAAAGCATTAACTATGATATTTGTCGTGGGATATATTTTAAAGTGTAAGGAAGTGTCGAGTATATATCAGAGAGAGAAAAAATAATACACGGTCGAAACAAATAGGCTCAAGCGTTTATGAAATTTGTCGCATACGTGTATATATAATATATGACAGAGATTCGGAAGATTAGGTTTTTATGGAGATTACCAACTAAGATTCTAAAAATTGCTGTTGTCGAAAGGCAAGGTTTTACTCGCAGAGGCCTGATATTTCATAAGCCCATTTTAATATTACCTACCTATCGACTTATATTACTTAGATTGCACTTGCCCAAGCTTAGAATCCAAAACTTGAAACAGAAAACGATTTTTCGAAGACAAGAAAATTATATGTATTAAATTTATAGTAGCTAATTATATGTATTTAATTTTTACTGCACGGCCAACTTAACTTTACGTCACTTTCTTCTGCCTTCGGAAAATTCTCAAAGCAGCTATTGTTGTGATCTGTTTGAAGCTCTGCGATAAGTCGAATGACTCAGAGAGACAGTTCTTCATTCATGGACTATGAATCATGGTAAAATGTTCTCTATTATTATCTTCCGATTTCCGGTCTTCCAATCCATTTTTTGAAGCCACTTTTCTAGATTAGAAATTTATTAACAGGTTTTATAACGGATTTAGTTTCACTAATTGCCAAGGTATCATTGCAATTTGCCAAAGAAGTCTTGGGTCATTAGACTTAAACTGCTTGGGTGGGTTTTTCGAGATAGGAGAAAGAAAAATTATTACAAGTGATGCTTAATTCTATCATTATTTTCCATGGGGGTTTATCGTTATTGATATGGACTTAAATATATTTCAGGAACATGCTACAGTTTATTGAATTATAACGATACGATATAATGTTGATAATATTATAATTTAGTATTTAATTAACACAACATGTATTATTTTATACACAGCTCCACAAATGAGTATATTTACTTTGCAGAGAAATAAACACTTTAGGAAAAGAAGAATTGTATTTTATTGCAGGTCTTGCGAATCCTTGTAAATGGTAGAATAGATACGTTTTATAAATTTGGAGTAGATTTGTTTTTTCTTTAGAATTTGTTAATGAAGAAAAATCTAAATATTTCATTTCTGCTTTAGTGTTTTGTTTATGTCTTGCCTTCATTGTAGCGATTGTAGCAAATGTTTGCATTCAGCGAGATTGTTCAGGTTGTAAATTAGTAAGCTTTCATAATAGAAAGAAGTTTTCGCAACAATTGAGATTTATAGGTATGTTAATAAATTCATGATTGTAATAGAATTAAAAATTCATAATTTGTAAATAAATTTTCTCGCGAATCAATTGCTCAAGCAAATAGTTTTTCTGAGAATGTTGAACTAGCCTTTTTTCTAAATTGCTATTTGAATTAACGTTCATATGGGAAAGGTACGAGCTCGCGTGACGGTTCAAAGTTATGTTCCTGGGATCGTTCATAATACATAAATGACTACAAATGAAGATAAGACCTTGGCCTAAAAAATCTGAAATAATAATCTCTTCTTTTTTAAAAAAAATAGAGACACAAGTGGCACTCTGGAGGCAATTCTAATTGTTTTTAATATCGTTTTTTATTTTACAACTCATTACTAAGGCACTTGCGGCAAAGTAAGCGATGTGGGAAATTAGTTTTGACAAACTGTATAATTTATATTTTATGCGAAAACTTTAGACTCATTATATTATTTAAATTTAAAGAAATTTAGAAAGTAGGATGAGTGTTGAATAATCCGAATAAACAAATTTTCAGATTAATGTGAATTATGAAAGAGAAGTAAAACAAATACAGGGATTTAAAAACGATTTCGTAGAATGTCGAACTTTCGCTTGTGAATAAATAATAATTTAAAGGATTTTCTTTTAATCTCGTTCGCGAATCATATCGTGTTTTGCAGAAAATTCATTGCGTGAAAATGCAAATCACGACAGTGTTGCACTGGTTGATCAGATAAATCTGTAACAAACTCTTATTAAAACGTTATCTTGATGTTGCGAAATCCAAAATAAGGTTCTAAAACGACGTTGCCAAATTTTTTATCTTCATTTTTTACTGTTAATTACTAAACTTTGTACTCAAAACAAAAATTTTGTTAATAAAGAAGTCAACTTTCTTCGATCGTTCAAATATCCAAAAACAAACATTAGTTTCTGGTTGGAAACCTGGAAATGTTATGCAATTTTGAAAAAGTTCTGGAAAACCTGGAAAACTCATGGGATCTTGACTATATGACTGGAATTTTTTTAGCGGACCTCCTTTAAAGTCTTAATAATTATTTTAGTTTTTGGCAGATTTTAAAATTGCAAATTACATTTGCATTTATGCAAATACAATATTAGAAATTTCCGGAAAAGTTAATTGCGACCAGTAAAATATTGAATTGAATTAATTGGAATTTTTTCAAAATTAGACCTGAAAAATCTGGAAAAGCCCTGGAATTTTGAAATAATTGGACTTCTGAGGCTACTCTGAATTAAAAACAATTAAGGATTTAATTATTAATTCAAATACAAAGATGGTAGTAATTCAGAGTATTAATTTTAGGGTCGAGGATATTGTTACGAACGAAAATTTCCGTTCAACTAGAATACAACGCAAAAAGAGAGTGCAGGTTAGAGTTTCGGAAAATTCCACAACACTAGCTTCGGCCCATGCTATATTGTGTGCTAGTTGTACGAAAATTTCCATAGTACTAAAATAATATTATATAATATACTACCTAAATTAAAATTCAGTAACGAAATTTGAAATTTGTGTAGCCTCAATCAATTTTAGAAATTTGAGGATTTTAATTTCAATTGCAAATATAAACACATTTTCTAATATCATTGAACTTTTTGTATCAAAGTTGTCACTAGCAATCGTAATTTTTTGCAATTAATGATAATTAAGCGTATTTGATACATAATGACGTCACGAATTACCGACCGATTTTTTCATTTATATTCAGCGGGTTTAGTAAGAGATAAATGCAAATATAATGCTGAAATTTTGGAAAATAATAAATAATATAATGATGAAATTTTGGAAAATAATAAATAATATAATGCTGAAATTTTAGAAAATAATAAATAATATAATGCTGAAATTTTAGAAAATAATAAATAATATAATGCTGAAATTTTGGAAAATATTAAAGAATAAATTTAGGCATCGATGTCTGGTACGTTTCAGTTTTTATTTTGAAAAAAATAATTTTCCAAAAATAATTTTTTTTCAAAATAAAAATTGAAACGTACTAGACATCGATTCCTTGATATATGCCTTATTATTTCCTTAATTTTCAGCATTATAATTGAATTTCTTTCTTAATAAACCCGCTGAATATAAATAAAAAATCGATCAGTAATTCGTGACATCATTATGTATCAAATATCCTTAATTATCATTAATTGCAAAAACTTACTATTGCTAGTGACAATTTTGATACAAAAAGTTCAATTAAATTAGAAAATTTGTTTATATTTGCAATTAAAATTAAAATCCTCAAATTTCTAAAATTGATTGAAGCTACATTTGTGTCAAATTTCGTCATTGAAAGCAAATTTGAAATTTTTCTAACTTGAATGAATTGCAGAAGTTTGGAGATTTTAAGTTGAATCATAAGTACAATGATTTAACTGATTTCTTGACGTTTTATATTCCGAAATAACCTAAAAACCTATCTTTCATCAGGTTTACTACTTTTTCAATTGTAAATTCAGGAAATTCAATACCTAATCTAAAAAGATTAAAGATGCTGTAAAATCTCCGGAGTTATCAGCGTGCTTTCATATTTCGAGTATGAAGCGCGCGCACCGTTGTAATTGGAGGAGGGGATTCGATAGTTCGAAATGAACGGAGTAGCGAATCGACCGCGCTACCGGCTGTCTCTAGTCATGACAGCCAGTCTTGGCCAGTCTCATAGTCAACGTCGGAGAAGCGTTGCGATGCATTATTATTTTTTCATCTCTTTTCGGCTCATCAACCCCTAAGGGTGTATGAAACGAATTTCTACCTTCCGCATCTCCACCGCTCGTGTACCAGGTTCACCGGTCGACGATGCGTCTCCCTCGCGGAGGCTCTTGGATGAAACCCTCGAGTCTTTTTCGATGAGTGCTTGTGAAACCGGGTCCAGTGTCTGTCAAAGCGACGCGCTTCCAAGTTGCCGTTTTACCGCGTTCGAGTGCTCTCACCACTACGAAATCCGGAGGCCTTCCTTGCAGATGTTCCCCACGTCAACATCGTCCAAAAACCTCGTCTTAAATTCGACCACAATTGACCCTCGTGTACTCGAGGCAGCGCGTCATCACAAGCAGACGTCTTTTTTTTCGCGGTCAAGTTTCGCACTGCGGACCAACGGGGTGTGTACCTTGCCCCCGGTGTCGGATTCCTCGCGGTGTCGCTCAAACCGGCTTCACATGGATGTGCACTGAACCTCGCGGACGAGATGATCCGGAGAAGAAAGCTTGGAGCCAGGATGAAGATCAAGCGACAATCCCGACGACCAGCCCGTTTTCGGTAGAGATGACAGGGCTACATAACCCCACCGGCCGGTTAAAAAGTCGCATCAGGATTATCCTCAGACGCGAGATTAATCCTTGAGAAAGATGAATTACATGCTCTGCACCCTCTATGGGTTCGCGGTATTCTTCATGGTCTTCTGGTCGTCGATGTGGTTGGTGCACATTATTGCCTTGGTGGCCGGTCGCTGGAAACTGCATCGCAAGGTCGCGCAAGTGCCAATCTACGAAACGCCCTTGCCCGGCGTCTCGATCATCAAGCCGCTGATGGGAGTGGACCCGAACCTTTTCAGCAATCTGGAGACGTTCTTCCTGCTGAACTACCCCACGTACGAGATCCTCTTCTGCATAGAGGACGAAACGGATCCGGTTCTCATGCTGGTGTACAAATTGATGGAGAAGTATCCACTCGTGGATGCTAGGCTCTTCGTCGGAGGCTGCGGCGTTGGGGTTAACCCGAAAATCAACAACATGCAGCCAGCATATGAGGCATCCAAGTACGAGTTGATACTAATCAGTGATAGTGGTATTAGGATGAAGGAGGATACGTTGCTTGATATGACGAATTACATGACTGAGAAGGTGGCATTGGTGCACCAGATGCCTTTTACCTGTGACAGGGAAGGGTTCGCATCCGTGTACGAGAAGATCTTCTTCGGAACGGTGCAGTCAAGGATGTACTTGGCAGCTGATTTGTTGAGGATAAATTGCCACACGGGGATGTCTGCTCTTTTGAGGAAGGCGCCGTTGGAGGAAGTTGGGGGGTTGAAAACTTTCGGGGTGTATTTAGCTGAGGACTTTTTTTATGCTAAATCATTGACTGATAGAGGGTGGAGGATTACAGTGTGTTCGCAGCCTGCTATGCAGAATAGTGGGCATTGTGAAGTTCAGTCGTTTCAAGCGAGATTGAGACGATGGGCGAAGCTCCGGGTTGCCATGCTTCCAACGACTATAGTGCTGGAGCCACTAAGCGAATGTCTAGTCCTGGGCGCTTGTGCCTCCTGGGCAGCTAGTGTGCTTTTTGAGTGGGACTCCCTAGTTTTTTATCTGGTTCACATACTTTTGTGGTTCATGTTTGACTGGACTATGTTGTGTGTCGTGCAAAATGGACCTTTGCCCTTCAATAAACTGGAATTCATCTGTGCTTGGCTGCTCAGTGAAACCACGAGGTAGTTACTTGTGTTGATATTTCTTGCATGTTGGAGTCTCCAATTTCTCCTTGATCACTAATTGCACATTTTACCCAAAGATGAAGAGAGTTCCTGAAGTTTGCTGAATTTTCCCCCATGTCGACAAACGTCGGATATGGTTTTCTCTGGAAAAAAAAGATCCAAACATTCTTGTTTCTAGACAGTAGAAATGCTAAGTATTTACTGTTTTGTCAATTTACTACTTTGGTTCAAGAGGATATTGGATTAGATTAGATATTAGATAGACAAAGGTAGAGTTGTAATTTGAGGACATTGATATTAGATAACCATATACAAATAGTACATGATAGATATACACTTATTATTTGTCTTTCTGCCTCATCCTCGTATGAAAATAGTTCATTTTTTACACTCTTATCTCATAAAGCTTTCCATATAAGAAGATGTGCTTGAAGTTCTAAACGTTCAAATGAAAGATAAATAAATTTAAGAAAAAAAAATTCGCTCATTTGAACGTTCAAAACTTCAGGTACATTCTAAGACGATGAAAATTGTTGAATTATGTGAATAATGTAACTAACGTGTTTATTCTTCATTTGAAGGAAGCACGAGAGTTAAAAACGTTTTTTTGATTTTAAATTACAGCTCAGACAATTTCTTTAATTAAATTAATAATTGAACCAATTAGAAGCCGATCATTTGATAAAGAAAGACTTTCACTGTAGATACTTTCCTGCTCAAGAGTTTTCTTTTAAATTAAGTAATGAGTATAATTAAAGAGTTCTTTTCCGTCTTTATAACTTATATCAGGTGGAGTAAATCGATTCATAATTTATTGATTCACCTTCAGGATTTACTCCACAGTTCCATGCATATTCATACAAATGTGTGTGAAGATCAAACTAATCATCTAGGCAAATATTTGACACACCAAAATTGAATAATTGGTGCTAAAGCTTAATAAATAAATATTTGAAGTAGGGGATTCTATTGATTAGGGTAGGCCAAAAAATTTTTTTTAGTTTTCGATCAGGACAGGAAAAATCTTATTCTATATATAAAAATAAATTTCTGTGATTTTTTAGAGATTTTCAAAACGATATTTTCCGTTATCAGAAATGATTTGAAATTTGAAAATTCGAAAAACGTGATTTTTTCGACATATTTTAATGCTGCTTCCACAGTTATCTTTGAAATCATTTTCTCCTGTACAAATTCGTTCATCGCAATATGCCATATGATTTTAAAAAACATTTATTGAAAAAAAAATCTGGTGGTAAATACACTAACGTAAAGTCACAATTTTACTTAAGGGGTTATATCACCTTGACGTGCTGAAAAATAAGGCTTTTTTAGGAATTTTTTTCTCCGCTACTAATAAAGAAAAAAAATGGTTTTAAGAGTTTATTCTACGTCATTAGGTATACAATTCTATGTCATTAGGTATACAAAACAATTTTCTTTTCTTTTATTTAATACAAAATTGCAGTGTAGGAGTAGCTAAAGCGAACCCATGTTTTTCAATTTGGTGGGCAGTATAACTCGAGCAATTTTCATCCGATTGACATATGCCTGAAGTTCTGAACGTTCAAATGAACGAAATTTTTATTTGATTTCATTTTAAACTGAAATTTGTTCTAAA
>JBAGKK010021189.1:0-11455 GCA_037177015.1 Euceroptres primus | reverse complement strand
TCACTCTTTCGTTCCCTCTGCTAAATTAACTCTCATGTTGAGAAAATATTCGTCATCATTAGAATGTGATGTTTTCCTGAAAAAAACTGTGAGGCAAAGAAGAAAGAGAAGTGCACATACACTGCAATATGTAAAAATAATATGTAAATAAATAATATGTAAAAATCACCCTGAATTAAAAATTAGTTTTTACTTTAAATTTCGTACCAGCAAAAAGTAACAGTTTTACGAAAAAATTATACGAAGTACAATTAAATAAGTTCCCAATCGACGGTACGTCGTGATCGTGGCGCCTAGCTGCACTGCGACGCAGAAACCGCGCGTAAGAAGTGTTATATATCTCCACCAATTTCTTTCGCCCCACTTTCGACCATGGCTCATTTTAAAGGGAACAAGTCAAGCTTCTTTTTAAACATAATTTTTGAAAGAAAATTAACGTCCGCACTTGGAAAAAAACTCAAAACTATGTTTAACATTAAAAAATGAAGCTCAAATAATTTTTTTATCTAAAACCATTGCCTTCAGAGTAAAGCTGATGGAAAAACGTTTTCAAGACCTCCATGAAAAAATTAATTTGGATATTTTTTGTAGAAGTTATGGTTAATTGAGTATCAGCGTGCGCGGTAAAAGGTTAAAAATTCGAGCCCCTGTATACAGACAACCCGTCGTACTAGAGAAGTTCTTTAATCGGAATTAAAAGAGGTTTACTAAGACAAGAATTTCGCGGACTTTCAACGACAAAAAGTTTTTAGGCGGGTACACTTGACGAATTTTACCCCACATATGTTATAAATGCTTCAAAGAAGAATACGTCCAACATACGTTCTCCGAAAAATAGAATGCGTCAATGTAATTGTAATATTAATCCGATGCCACACTGTAAAACATAAGTTCCAAATGAAAATCACACACCACTCGCGTTGTAAAGAATTCACAATATGAAGAATACTGTTTTAAAATGTATCGTAACGAGACTCATCAAGTACGTAAAGCGTGGCGCGGGAGAGATTATCAGCACACTTCAATAAGACATTACTACGAACTGGTCGGTTCGTAAATGAACGAGAAATCGTTCATAGTCTTCTATAACTGGTCAACAAAATATGACCTATGTGTTCATGGAATGAAATATATCATTTCCAGAGTAGTTTTCTGTGCTTAATCCAAATCTGGCCTCTGTTTTTTTCCAACACGTCAGGTTTTTGAGATTTTTTGAGTTAAAAATTTTTTCAAAAATCACAAATCGTATGATGAAAGCGTGTAAACAATTTTTTACACGGAAAGCAATACATGATTTCGATGCGTTTTTTAACGTAACATAGTAAATGTTACGTTAAAAAACGCATCGAGTAAGATTGTTTTGTTTTTCCGATATCTTATACAGTTCCTGAGATAATTAAAAGAAACTTAAAAAAAAAATGGTTTTACAAAAAACCTTATATTTAACTGAATATCATTTATTTTTTAGTCAACTGCTCGTCATTTTCTTGTTTTTTTGATGCAGAAAAAATTTCAAAAAAGTTTATAATTTATACAATATTTGCAAAATTTTCAATATTCACAGAGGTTACAGTATTCACAGTGTTTACAATATTCACAGCTCAAACTATAGCGCCGGACTTTCGGGCAGGTTTTAAATATGGTACACAGGCGCCGCGACGTCGCTGCACACGTGATACAGAGCATCGTTTGGGGGCGAAGTGTACATGACACATGCGCGTCTCTGCGGAGTCACAGCATATGCTACCTACTATAGAACTTGAATTTATTTCTATTCAACTCCAATATATTTGCGTTAAGCTTTTATTCAAATTTCATTTTGAAACGATTGCAAAATGGAGCACAGCTGCAAAAATCACCCCGATAGCTTTTGCTACGTTTGCGGTTTTGTCTTCCCACAAATACAGAGACAAAACATTTCTCCTCCAATGCGACAAGGATACGAGATATATTTTCAGATTAAACACAAAAATAGAGAAGGAAGTTGGACACACAACAGCTGCTGTTCAACTTGTGCAATTAAATTAAGGTCAATACATCGAGGAGATTTTGATCGTCTTTTTACATTCACTTTTCCTACTTTTTGGAGAGAACCTCAGAATCATATCGATCATTATTAGTTCTGTTTACCAGATGTAAAAGGCTACTCATCAAAATGCAAGGACTCCGTTATTTGCCATAATGTTCCTCCTGTGACAAAAGCTGCTTATAACCGTATCGACTCTATTCAGGGAAATTCTCCAAAACGGAAAGCAGAAGAAATCCATGCTGATGAAAATCAAACCCTAGAATATAAGCCGACCAGAAACTTGCCAGAATTATTTGACCAGAAAGAATTGAAAGATTTGATAACAGACCTGAATTTATCGAAAAATGAGGCTGAAATCTTGGGCTCGAGACTCAAGGAAGAAAATTGCTGAAAAAAGATGTGAAAATCTCTAACGAAATCGAGAATAAGATATAACCACATTTTTTTCTAGTCAAAATACTCATTTATTGTACCGATGTAGATGGGCTTATGAAGAGCCTTGGTCATGAACGCCAGCCAGAGAATGGGCGTTTATTCATTGACGCAAATAAACATAGTTTGAAAGCTGTTCTCTTTTACAATGGAAATGAATATCCATCAATACCCATCGCTTATGCCACCAATATGAAAGAGTGCTATGCTGTTATGAAATTGTTACTTGACAAAATTATAATTCAAAACTTGTCAATACTTGACAAAATTATAATAATTATGATTATAAGACATTATAATGTTAAAGTTTGTCCAGACCGACAGACGCCCACCACTTCAGTGAGGGTGTAAACAACCCTCGATCTTTAAAATCGACCAAGTCCCTTGGTCGATGAGTGGAACCAATTAATCAGCACCTTTGACACATAGAAAGCGAAGACAAATATCTCCAATGTACTTTAGGGGTTTCCAAGTTCTCTAGAAAAAATCGCCTGGCTCTTCAGTGAGGATGCAAACAATCCTCGATTTATAAAATCGACAAAGTCCCTTCGTCGATTAATGAAACCAAACAATCGGCAACTTGGACACATGCGAAGCAAATACTTATATCGCCAATGTACTTTAAGGGTCCCTAAGTTCTTCAGAAAAAATCGTCTGCCCCTTCAGTGACGGTGCAAACAACCCTCGATCATTAAAACCGACCAAGTCCATTAGTCGATGAATGAAACCAAATAATCGGCAACTTTCACACATGCAAAGCAAAGACAAACATCTGCAATGTATTTCAGAGGTCCCTAATTTCTCAAAAAAAAATCGTCTACCCCTTCAGTCGATTAGTCGATGATTGAAAACAACTAATCGGCAACTTTGACGCATAGAAAGCAAAAATAAACATTTCAAATGCACTTTAGGGTGACCAAGTTCTCTATAAAAATTGTCTACCCCTTCAGTGAGGGTGCAAACAACCCTCGATCCTTAAAATCGACCTAGTACCTTAGTCGATAATTGGAACCAAATAATCAGCAACTTCCACGCATAGCAAGCAAAGATAAGCATTTTCAATATACTTCAGAGGTGCCCAAGTTCTCCAGAAAAAATCGAGTACCCCTTTAGTGAGGCTGAAAACAACCCTCGATCTTTAGAATCGACCAAGTACCTTAGCCGATTATTTGAAGCATAACTCAACTCTGAGACTACAAAGCAGGAAATAGTATAAGACATATTATCTGCTAGACGTTCGGTGTCTTGTCGGTATTGCAGACTATTTAGCGCTATCCAGGGTGCATCACTTGGAGGCAGCCTACGTTACATCCCATCAAGGTGCTTGTTTAACGCGAGTCTCCTTGCCTCTCGCGAACCGACATAGCCAATCATCGTTAAATCCGATCGGGGTGCTTGCTTAACGTGAGTTCCCTTCTTTTCGCAATTCGATATGGTCAACCTTCGATGATGTTGAATACCATCGTCGAGATTTTGTTGTTGCTCTCTATTACTAGAATCAAGGACTCTGTCTGATAAAGTTGTCCATGGATGTTTTACATGCTCTTCATGCCGAGCATCCCATATACTGTAAGATGCTTCCTATGTGAGCATAAGTACCCAGAGTTCTGGCACCTGATTTGCAAGTGCAATAGTACTTAGTTTGCAGCCCAAAGATGGGCTGGTTATGCCCATCTTTAAAGGGATTTCCTCGAGGTACGTATTGTGTCTAAAGTATATATCTTGTGGCATTGCGGAAGCTAGAATAAACTCGCACTCTCAAAAGTCTCGGCTCATCTACTAAATTATCAATCAGCAGTTGCCCTTCATCACGCCTGATACACGCCAAAAGTTAGGTCTTGCAAGAAGCGCAGCGTAAGTTGGGGGAAGTCAGGTACATTATTTTCGTTCAAATGTTCCCACAGGGCGTTTCTTCTGTGAAGCTCTTTACGTTTCACTCGTTCCTGAACTACATTTTCAGTCCGAGCCATTGCTAGAATTTCTCTAGTCAATTCAACTGTGGCCTCCTCCATATGTGTAGGTGGATGGAATCGATCTACAATGCCTCCAGCAATACGATGGAAATCACCGAGAATAACTGCATCTGTTAAGCAAAAAACTTAAAGATCGATTTATTATGTCCATTCCTTGATTCAACTATCCACCTTGTTTTGGTAACCAAACGAGTTTCGTTGGCATCTTCAGTAGACAGATGTCTTCGATTTGGCTGCATAATAGCTGGCATCTTGTGGGCTAAGCCAAATCTTTCGAGGAGCGGAATGGCATTACCATAACCTCTGTCTATAATGAGACACGGTGAGCTACGATTGAATTCAACCCAAAGTGTCCCTCATCTCTCTGTTTTCTTTTGATATCTTTTCAGTGATGCCCCGCGATTATTTTGAGACCATAAAGAACAAAATAGTCGGAGGGATTATTTAGTAAACTTAATTTTAAAGTTTTACTTTCAGGTTATTATGTATATTTTTGTCGAAACAACTGCAAAGTAGAGATATTTTGGCAAAAACTTAGTATTTTGGAAATGACAAAAAGTACCTAAGCGTTAATCACCTTTGCACACCCGGAACCTATTAAAATTTTTGAAAAAGTGAAAAAATTCACTTTTTATCAGTTTATTGATTATTTCTTCATTTGAGTGCATTCTTCTCTGAGATTGTAAAAAAAATAAAGTGTATTAAATTTTCCGTAAAACAAAAAAAAATTAATCTTTTATCTTGTAAAGTGTAGGAGCTACAGAATTCGAAAATTATATTTTGCTGAAAAAATAGACTGAAAAAAATTTTGTTTTAGTTTTTGTGAAATTGCTAATTTCCTATGCACGGTAGATAAAAATAGTAACAATGCGAGTTAAAACAGATGAAATTTCCTACAAATCTACAAAAAAGTACAATGTTCTATCATACATAGATCCGAAGTTATAGCGATTCGAAAAATACCCACTTTCATAAAAATTCATTAAACAGTCAATTTTTTTTAAAATATTGCGTTCCTGATGCACTTCTCGTAGAGAGTTATTCCCACAATAATAAATGAATGTTGCGGTTAAATATATATTTTCGTTTTGTCATTTAGTTTTTGTCAGTTTTGTCAATTTGTTTTCTGTGTTTAGAAGAAACGAAAATTATGTTACGCGTGCAAGGGAAATTAAAAGGTCACGTAGATGAGATATTTGAGTATGATGCTTCTAATGAAAGGTTACCCCTCGTTTTGCGCTCCAGTTGTAAAAGAAATTTATACATCATCAAGAATGATACAGAAAACAAAGTGAAATGACCACTCTTTTCTGTTCTTGAACCGTTGAAGAAAATCACTAGATTGAGTAGCAACTCTTAATGTATTTTCCATAATTGACAACTTGCAAGGAAACCGGTACTCACAAATTTCTCTAGTTCTATTTTAAACAACATTCCCCTCAAGCTTGGCATACGGATGTAACGAATAAAAAAATGTCAGGTAAATTGTTTTATATTAAATACTGATTCCGAAACTTGACATTCTTTTATGAATGCGCGTTATTCGTTAACTATTCTAAAATTTCACTTTTAGAAAAAATCAAGTCTCCTTTCGTTGAAAGTCGCTGCAGCTATTAATTTTCATTAACTGAAAAAGGGATATCTCATAAATGTAATTTAACAAGTCGTTTGGCTAATCTTACTAAAAGGATTGTTCAATTGGTTACAAGCATGGTGAGTCCCAACCAAGTTCAACCTAACAATCGAAAATTTTTTTTAAATTTACAATTTTGGTTACAGGTAAGTTACTTTGCATTAAAAATTAAGTGCAAAAGCCTAATGAAATACTTTTGTAAAATGATTAGCTTGAGTTCTGCGACGGATTTTGTAGTGTCAACAAGTCCTTTTCATCTAAAAGGTTACTGAAAAGCTTCATTACTCGGCATTTTCTTGCAGGACATGATTGTCTGATGCCCCACTAATATTTTCAGTTTAAAATAAAAGTAATCGCTGGAAGGCTTTATTTAAAAGGAAATTTAGCATTTTGCTGTAATTCCATTTTTAATGTAAAATAACGGTCACGAAGAAAAAGTTAGGAATTAAAAAAAATCAAAATTTCCTTTTTTAAAAAAGCCCTTCGGCGATCACTTTTATTTTGTACTTTAAATATTAATAGGTCATCAGACAATCATGGCATGCAAAAAATACCGAGTAATTAAGCTTTTCAATAACCTTTTAGGTGAAAGGACTTGTTGACACTACAAAACCCGTCGCAGAACTCAAGCTAATCATTTTACAAAAATATTAATGCAAAAGGCTTTTGCACTTAATTTTTAATGCAAAGTAACTTTCCTGTTTTACAAAAATATTTCGTGGGTCTTTTTCACTTGATATTTCATTTTTTAAAAAAGATCTCCTCTTCAAATTACTATTGGTGCAAATCCCCGTAAAAATTCATTGAAGCGACCGCTTCTGCCTGCAGATGATTTTTAAAAATTTAAAAAACTTTCATCTGACTCAGAGAAAAATCATTGGAATTGCTGAAACTTTTTGCGTGGCTACAAAGAATATAAAAATTGTTGAACGTTATTTGAAACAAAAGTTGTCAGCAAAGAGTAATTGCGTGGATAAATATTTTGGAGACAAGAACTTCAACTTCATTAATTTGAAAAATGGCGGTCTCTCTGCATTGACTACAGCGATCGCTTATTATTATTAATCAATCATGACAAAGAGAAGCGAGAAGATTCTGAAGTTCATCTGAATCTTTTTATTGACGGTGGTGGAAGATTTTAAAAGCTATGTATATCTATCCAATCTACTGCTGACAAAAATAAACTTGACGGGCATCGTCAAAAGTATAACCAGGGGGTTTCTGCTAAACGCTTTAAAGATTCTGGCGTCAATAAATTGCTTAGACTCGCATTAGCGCAATGCTCTTAGGAAAACTACGAAAACGTGTCCCAGTTGTGGTCTTCAACCATAATCAATGACTTTGAAGGAACAACTACAACCGATTTAAAACTGGCAAATATTATGTTGAGGATTATCTCTTACAGTAGCCTTTTTCCGTGTACGTGGTATTACGCGAAAAAAGATTAACTTCAAGAACGTCCTTTTTACCAAACTTTTTTGGATTGGCGTGAAGTAGGAGCCGTGAAAGTTCAGGCAAAAATCACAAGAATTGTGTTCATCCTCATATTCTCGTCGCTAAGGAAGATAGAACGTTTCTCGAGATGATTCCTCCACCGGAATTCATGTAATTTCCTGCGCGAGATAACGAACAGAAGTCCGTCTTTTAATGGCAACTCATGCAACACTGCTGAAAAAACTTCTATAGGCCAAAATTTAGGATGTTTGAAATATATCAAGGTTGTTCAAGCCTTTAAGAACGTTGTACAAGCGTGGCTCTCAAGGAGAACGTCAAAGGTGGTGTTTTTTGTTTTGATTCATACTTTTTGTAAAGAAAGGTCATGGCCTTAAAGTAAAGTTGTGAAATTCCTAGAACCTAATATTTAGCCAGTTTTGAGAAAAACGGCTTTAAAAAAATTGACGCTAGTGTTATGGATTTGAAAAAGCCATCTTTCAAGTGGCTGAGTAGCTTAGAGGTTGAGCGCCCGATTTGCGCGCAGAGATTGCGGGATCAATTCTCGCCGTCTGTATTTTAATTTTTTTTATTTTTTTGCTTTATAATTATTTAAATATTTATACATTTAATTACCTCGTAAATTCTTTGTAAATTATACGATAATAAACATTTAATATGCTTTTTTCTAATGATAAACTCACATTTAAGGAGTTTTTTGCATACAAATGTAATTTTTACTAATTTTTTATTAATTTTTATTTAATTTTATTTTTTATTATTTTAATTAAATTAATTTTTGTTAATTATTATTATTATTATTATTATTAAAAATTTAACCATTTATTTAAAATTGATGCACACATAAAATAAGAAAAAAGAATATCAAATAATTATATTTTAAATGAGATTTTAAATTATTTGTTATTATGACTTGTGATATTTTATTCGAAATAAAACTATCCAAAATAAAAATTGTCGTTCATATTGTCATTTTAAAATATTTATCTACATGATCAAAAGTTCATATCTCTTATTTTAAATAAATGATTAAATTTATAACATTTATAAAAATTACATTTGTATGCAAAAAAACTCCGAAAATGTGAGCTTATCATTGGAAAAAAGCATATTAAATGTTTATTATCGTATAATTGACAAAAAATTTACGAGGGGATTGAATTTATAAACATTTAAATAATTACAAAGCAAAAAAATAAAAATAAAAAAATCCAGACGACGAGAATTGATCCCGCAAACTCTGCGCGCAAATCGGACGCTCAACCGCTAAGCTACTTAGCCACTTGGCAGATGGCTTTTTCAAGTCCATAAGACTAGCGTCAATTTTTTCAAAGCCATTCTTCCTAAAACTGGCAAAATATTGAGTTCTAGGAATTTCACAACTTTATTTCAAGGCCATGACCTTTATTTACAAAATGTATTAATCAAGTCGAAAAACACCACCTCTGACGTTCCCCTTGTCAGTGAACATCTCGATCCCTCTTTTGAAGTTGTAATTTCTAATTCAGGGAGAGTTACTCAGAACTAGTTGTTTCTGTAACGCCAAAAGTTCATGCAGTTTTCTTTCGTGTTCTTGATTTTTGTGAAGAAATGCAAACTGTCCTCGGATTTTACAGTGAACAAGCAAGGCAGTCAGTACACTCTGATTTGAAAACTATTTGGGCAAAATACAAAGTGTCCAGACATCATTCGGATTATACAATAAGATTACGAGCTCAAAGTGAATATAAGAGTCTTCACTCACTTTAAAATTTATGAACTGATGATGTATATCTGTAATAAATTTTTCTTTTTGTTCTTCTTCGGACCTTCTATTATTTTTAGATTTAAATCAAAATTTCATCTAGTTCATAAAAATAGGTGTTCTTCAAACCGCTATAACTTCGGACCTATGTAAGATAGAAAATTGTATTTTTTTTAGATTTGCAGGCAATTTTATCTGTTTTAACTCACATTGTTATTATTTTTGTCTACAGTGTACAGGGAATTAACTGTTTCACAGAAACTAAAACTAAACTTTTGTTAAGTCTATTTTTTCAACAAAATATCATTTTCGAAGTCTGTGGCTCATAAACTTTATGAAATATAACATTAAGTTTTTTTTTGTTTTACGGAGAATTTAATACACTTTCATTTTTTTCTTACATACTCAAAGCAGAATGCACTCAAATAAAGAAATATTCAATGAACTGATAAAAAGTGAATTTTTTCACTTTTTCAAAAGTTTTAATGAGTCCTAGATGCGCAAAGATGTTTAACGTCTAGGTACTTTTCGTCGTTTCCAAAGTACTGAGTTTTAGCCGAAATAGCTCTACTTTGCTGTTATTTTTACAAAAATATACATAATAACCTGAAAATGAAAATTTTAAATTAAGTTTATTCAATAATCCCTCTAACGATTTTTTTCTTTATGGTCTCAAAATAATCGTGGGGCACCACTGAAAAGATATCAAAAGAAAACAAAGAAGTGACAGACTTTTCGGGTTGAATTCAATCGTAGCATTATCTCTTTTACATTCGCTGCAAAGAATTTCAGCGTCAATATTTCTAGCATCCGAGAAGTACGGTCCCTGAATATCCAGGATGTATCAATCCGGTGCCGCTAGAAGAACAGGTTGAAGAAGATGATGTCCCTTGTACAGACGGTACAATCTTCGCAAAACTTTAAAGTTCTTGCGTTTATCAATGTCTGCGTATGTACAATCAGAATAAAGTAAAGCTTTGGGTACTTGCGGCTCCAGATTGTACAACTCGTGTACAAAATTTTCACACGTCTCTCTATAAATTGTTCTCTTGTGATCGCATTCGATCCTATATTATGTGGTATAAATCTTTACATCAAGGATCGTTTTACTTTAGAGATAGGAAAGCTAGTGCTCTGCTTGCTAGAATAATAAAAAATGACAGTCAGAAATTCATCTGATAAATCCTTGTCGCAACTTACAAAGAAAAGTTAGAAGATCCTTTTTGGTGATGTATCTTAAGATTCACCTTCTTGTACGGGGTCGCAGAACATAAAAAGTTTATGAAATCGCCCTTTAGTTATTGGAGCGATAAAGTTAAGTTTCTCATCATTAAAATTCCTCTCACCCTGATACCTTTCTTGAATACTATTGTTGCTGCTATCCGTAGATTGTGTAGAAAACTTAGCAACTGAGGAACTTTTATAACATAGACTCTTTTGATGAACCTAAGTTGTTAAAGAAGGTACGGAAAAATATATCCTTGTTCATCTAAATTTATGGGACAGCATCTTATGTTTTCTTGAAAATAAATATTTGTGACGAGGTAAATGTTGAGCCTACACTGAGTTGACAGTATTATCCGGCACATTATACGGCGAGTTGCAAATTAAGCATGTGTGACTTGCAGTTTGTGTTAAGACATTAAGCCTTAAACAGAAAAAGTTATTTTGTAACTCCTTTATTTCATTATTAATAAGACGAATGTAATTAATGCACAAACGTGTATTTATGGTGACATCAAGAGGTGGAAGACCTCTTTTATCACGTCAGCGAATAGCGATCTCGCTCTTATCCGCATTTTGATCTCCATGAATTCTTTCCATTTGTCTTGCATATGTAGCAGTGCATTCCATTTCTATTATTTGCCATTGTGACCTTATTCAACAAAAAAAGTCAAAGGTCAATGCAATGTAAAAATAGAATCCTAAACAGAAATTATATACAATTGCAAATATTCTATAATACAAGATATCTAAACATCTTTATATTTTCAGATTTACTCTACGTCATTGGAACAGTCGACTACTATTTATAAATGAACAACTTCATATAAATATTCAGCAGGCAAAAAATCATAGTATGCTAAATATAGAAGAAATGAATATAGATGGAATTGTTTAATTTCATAATAAACTCTGTAAATTTAAATTGAGAATTATTATGATCAATAATTGCACTGGATCAGGTCGAG
>JBAGKK010021178.1:0-11456 GCA_037177015.1 Euceroptres primus | reverse complement strand
CGCTTCGCTCGTGCAAAAAACGTCTCGTGCGCTAAATAATCACCTCTCACACACGTATCGAAATGTACTATTTTCCATTGAGATTGACCATTTTCCGTCAATTTTTTGGTCTCGCTTGTTTTTTCCAAATCGTGTTTTCGATGCTTCGTTGTTTTTAATCGTTGAAAACTGAAGTTACGTCAATTCGAGTAGTTTTTTAAAAATTATTGTTTCTTAAGTTCTTGGGAATAGTAAATTTACTTCAATAATTTATTGGACGTTAAAGTTAAACCAAGGCGTTAAACTAATATTATTATAAATATAAAATCTGTTGCCATTGATGTAAAGTTCCGTGAAGGGGGACAAAAAAGGTTCGAAACGCGTAGGACGATAATTTGTAGACTCAAGGGAAATTTGTTTGGAGAGCCAATAAATTATTGAAGTTTTTAAATTAATTTTCTTGAAACTTACTTGGTTTCATCATAAGGTGTCCTGCAGAGACAGTACAGCTTCTCTTTCCTGATTCGATTCGCATTTGCAGCAGAAGATCCACCAGGTGGAGTGGTGCTGTTTCCTTGGGATTTCCGACTCTTAGGCTTTCCACCTCGATTCGGTGGACTCACTTGTTGAGCAGGTTGCGCGTTTGCCTTGCGTTTCGCACTTCCGACCTTCACTTCGTCCTGCTTGTGCCTTTCTGCCTTCGTTCTGCTCGCCAATTCCGCCGAGAGATCCTTCTGCCAAAAAAATAATTGAGAATCTTGACCAAATTCCAGGATTCACAGCGGAAAATGCTCGCAAAAAAGGGGAAAATGCTCGCAAAAAAGGGGAAAATACAGTCTTATACTTTTACAAAAATAGGGAAACAATAGTACGTTTGGAAAATCTTTAATTTTTTTACATAAAATGTCATTCTTTTCATTAAGTAAGTTAATTTGTACCTAGTTTTTATGTAAAACGAAAAACGAGCAGGAATTTCTTGCGACCAGAAACCCAGAAATGACAATGAATTTCTTTAATCTAGTTAAAACATATCGAATTAAATTATTATTCGATTTTGAAGAAATTCGATTTGAAACTCTTAAAATTGTGAGCACTTCAAATTTTCGATTGTTCAATTTTAAAAGCTTTGGTATTGAAATTTGCAATTTGGAACATTGTATAATTGTATAGTTTTGAATGTTTAAATTTAAAAATTGTATTTACTTTCTAATTATTCAATGAAAAATAGAAAAATATAGTTTACAATGCTTATTTTAATATTTCAAGCCTCTCTCTACTTTTTAAAAAATTTAATATATAAAATATATTAAATTTATTAAATTTTTGGAATTCCAATTCCTATTATTAAATATATAAAATATATTAAATTGAATTGAAAATTTTTTTCATGGTCTTCTTTTAAAGTTACTTTTGGTCACTTTTTCAAAATAAAGCCAATTTTTACACTTTTTAAAAGAATTTTTCACTTTTTTTATATATTTACCTTCGTTTATTTGTAATTTTTTCCCTTTTTTTTGCAGGAAAAAATATAGTCACATTTCTATATTTCAAATTTAAGACTTAGAATTGATACTTTAGATTTATAGAAACTCAACAATTAAAAAGTAAAAAGTTCACAATATTGAATAACCTCAAACTGAAAATAATTATAAAGCTCAAATCAAGCTAAAATTATTCAAAAATTTAAATTTTAAAAAGTTTGAAATTAAAAAATTTTCGATTCAAAGCGTTAAAAAATTATTCAATTTAGATTAAAATATATTTGTAAAATTGCTTAGTTTCAAATTTAAATTGTTCAAAATAGTAGAATTTCAAAGAAAGTGTCCGAAATTGAATATTTGAAACATTCAAAATTCAATAATTTCGAATTAAGAGCTTTTAAAATTCACAGCTAAAATTCAATTTAAACATTTTTAAATTAAAAACGCTACAAATAGGTTTAGAATGTCGCTGAACTTTTCAATTTTGAAGGAATTTAATTTGAAATTCTTCATAATTAAACATTTTAATGCCTTTTTTTTTTAAAAAAAAAGAAAAAGTTACATTTGGTCACTCTTTCAAAATAGTCAACTTTTATACTTTTTAAAAGAATCTTCTCTTTTTCATATTTACCTCTATTTGTGACTTTTTACAGTTATTGCAAGTAGAAATATTGTCTCATTTTTTTTTCAACTTAAGGCTTAGAATTGATATTTTAGAAAATGAACAATTAAAAATTAAAAAGTTCACAATTATACAATTTTAAATTGAAAAAAATCACAAACATCAAATTAAGGTAGAATTATTTAAAGAATTAAAGAATTTAAATGCCGAACAGTTTAAAATCGAAAAATTCAATTCAAACTTAAAAAGTTTGAATTGTTTAATTCAAAAAATTTAACTTTTTAACTTTAACTTTAACAACAGATAAAAAGTTCAATTCCAAGTGTTTAAAGTTTAATCAGGGATCCGAACGAAATTAGGGGCCGTTTTTCGATATTTTCCAATTATTCCTACAAATTCAAAATAGTTTGGCTAAATATTCAGCTGAGTATGAGAAAGTGCTGCAATATTATGGAACTACCGAGTTGCAATGTCGAAATTGTGTGTCATCAAAGTTTTACGCCGACAGAAACGAAAAGAAACGAAACGAAAAGAAACGTAACGAAATTTTCGTTACGTTTCTTCTCGTTCTTTTCTGTATAAAACTAAAATGCTCTATAATCTAGAGGTTCTGTCTTGGTAGTTTTATAATATATCAGTACTTTTTCAAATTCAGATAAATATTTCATCAAATTATTTCGAATTTATAGAAATAATGGGAAAATATCGAAAAACAGCCCTTAAAATCGTTCGGATTCCTGAGTTTATTCAACTTTAGGTTGAAATATATTTTAAAAATTGTTTAGTTTTACAATTAAATCGCTCGAAATAGTACAATTTCAAAATTTAGACACAAAAGTTCCTAAAATGGAACAATTTTTTATTTGAAACGTTCAAAATTCAACAATTTCGAGTTGAAAGCTTTTAAAATTCTCAGTTTGAAATTCAAATTAAGCAGTTTGAGATTTAGGGCTAAGAATTGATATTTTAGAAATTGAGCGGATAAAAATTAAATAGTTAACAATTACACAACATCAATTTGAAAAAATCACAAAGATCAAATAAAGGAATAATAAATAAATCAATAAAAAATTGTAGAATTGAAATTTTGTAGCTTCAAATTAAAAAATGCAAATCAAAGTTTTAGGTTCAATTCCAAGCGAATAAGTTTAATCAATTTAGATTAAAATATAATTTAAAAATTAATTAATTAAAAATTTAAATCGTTCAAAATAGGACAATTTAAAATGAAAAGTGTCTAAAATTGAACAATTTTTACTTTTAAACGTTCAAAATTCAATGGTTTCGAATTGGAAGCTTTTAAAATTCAAATTAAGCAGTTTTAAAATTATTGCAGTTTGAAAACAATTACAAAGATCAAATAAAGATACAATTATTCAAGAATTGGAGAATTTAAGTTTTGAATTTTGTTGGACGTTAAATGGGATTTTTGAGTTTGATTTCGGTCTGATTTGAATTTCTTGAATTTTGAAATTTAAAAATTCGATTAAAACTTAAAAAGTACAATTCCAAGCGTTTAAAGTTCAATTAACTTAGATTGAAATATATTTAAAAAATTGTTGAGTTTCAAATTTAAATCGTTTAAAATAAGACAATTTAAAATTAAAAATGCCCAAAATTGAACTATTTTTAATTCGAAATGTTCAAACTTAAGTAATTTCAAATTGAAAGCATTTAAAATTCACAGTTGAAATTCAAATTAGCCAAAATTTTTAAATAAAAGCGCACCAAATAAAATTAGAATGTCGCTAAACTTTTCAACTTTGAAGGCATCTAATTTGAAAATTTTCATATTCAAACATTTCAATGCTTTATTTTAAATTTGTCAAATTTTGATAGCATTAAAATGAAATTTTTTTATAATTAACAATTACACAATTTCAATTTGGAAAAAATCACAAAGATTAAATAAAGGTAGAATCATTCAAAAATTGCAGAATTAAAATTTAATTCCAAACTCCTAGAGTTCAATCAATTTAGATTGAAATATATTTGAAAAATGAATTAACTTCAAATTTAAATCGTTCAAAATAGGATAATTTTTTTGAAATGAAAAGTGTCTAAAATTGAACAATTTTTACTTTGAAACGTTCAACATTCAATGATTTTGAATTGAAAGCTTTTAAAATTCAAATTAAGCAGTTTTAAACTTAATTCAATTTGAAAACAGTCACAGAGATAAAATAAAGGTACAATCATTCAAAAATTGGAGAACTTCAGTTTTAAACTTTGAAATGTAAAAATTCAATTAAAACTAAAAAAGTTCAATTCCAAGAACTTAATTGATATTTTAGAAATTGAACAATTAAAAATTAAATAGTTAACAATTTCACAATTTCAATTTAAACAAAATTACAAAGATAAATAAAGGTAGAAACATTTAAAAATTGCAGAATTAAAATTTTGCAGAGTTTCAAATTCAAAAATTAAAATCAAAGTTTAAAATTCAATTCCAAGCACCTGAAGTTTAATCCATTTAGAGTAAAATATATTTTAAAAATTAATTTGTTTCAAATTTGAATTGTTTAAAATAGAACAATTTTTTTGAAATGAAAAGTGTCTAAAATTAAACAATTTTTACTTTGAACCGTTCAAAATTCAATGGTTTCGAAATGAAAGCTTTGGGTAAAACCGTACGCACGAGTTGCATACGATATTTTTTGACACGGTGTGTAAAAACGCATTTTACGCACACTGTGTCAAAAAGATACAATTATTCAAAAATTGGAGAATTTAAGTTTCGAATTTTGAAATCTAAAAATTCAATTCAAACTTAAAAAGTTTAATTCCAAGCGTTTAATTGATATTTTAGAAATTGAACAATTAAAAAGTAAATAGTTAACAATTACATAATTTCAATTTGGAAAAAATTACAAAGATCAAATAAAGGTAAAACCAGTCAAACATTGTAGAATTAAAATTTTGCAGAGTTTCAAATTCAAAAATTCAAATCAAAGTTTAAAATTCAATTCCAAACTCCTAAAGTTTAATCAATTTAGATTGAGATATATTTTAAAAATGAATTAGTTTCAAATTTAAATCTTTCAAAATAGGACAATTTCAAATGAAAAGTGTCTAAAATTAAACAATTTTTACTTTGAAACGTTCAAAATTCAATGGTTTCGAATTGAAAGCTTTTAAAATTCAAATTAAGCAGTTTTACATTTAATTCAATTTGAAACCAATTAAAGAGATCAAATAAAGATAGAATCATTCAAAAATTGCAGAATTAAAATCTTGCAGTTTCAAATTCAAATCAAAGTTTAAAATTCAATTCCAAGCGCCTGAAGTTTAATCCATTTAGATTAAAATACATTTTAAAAATGAATTAGTTTCAAATTTAAAACGTTCAAAATAGGACAATCTAAAATGAAAGGTGTCTAAAATTGAACATTTTTTACTTTGAAACGTTCAAAATTCAATAGTTTCGAATTGAAAGCTTTTAAAATTCAAATTAAGTAGTTTTACATTTAATTCAATTTGAAAACAATCACAGAAATCAAGTAAAGGTAGAATTATTCAAAAATTGCAGAATTAAAATTTTGCAGTTACAAATTCAAAAATTCAAATCAAAGTTTAAAATTCAATTCCAAACTCCTAAAGTTTAAGCAATTTAAATTGAAATATATTTTAAAAATGAATTAGTTTCGAATTTAAATTGTTCAAAATAGGACAATTTAAAATTAAAAGTGCCCTAAATTAAACAATTTTTAATTCGAAACGCTCAAACTTCAATAATTTCAAATTGAAAGCATTCAAAATTCACAGTTAAAATTCAAATTAGGCAGTTTTTAATTAAAAGCGCTCCAAATAAAATTAGAATCTCGCTAAACTGAAGGCATCTAATTTGAAAATTTTTATATTCAAACATTTCAATGCTTCATTTTGAATTTGCCTAATTTCGATAGTATTAAAAGGAAATTTGTTTAATTACATAAGCGAATTAAATTGTAAACTTAAGAATTTAAAGATTCTGAAACCCTGAATTTTAAATATTATAAAATAAAAAAGGCTTTTAATTTACATTGTGCAATTCTAAGCATTTGAAAAACAAAATTATTTAGCCTTAAACGCTCGGAATTTGAAATTCATTAATTTTACATCACTTTTAATTTTATATTGTGCAATTCTCAGCATTTAAAACACAAAATTATGCAGTCTTAAACGCTCATAATTTGAAAATCATCAATTTCACATCAAATTAAAAAATTGTCAGTTTAGAATATTTGGTAATACATTGTTTTAAGTTCGATAGTCTAAAAATAAAAACTTCACTGTTTAGATATTCGATTTTAACAAGTGTTCAATTTTGGATCCTTCTCATTTTTAAATTTAGAAATTATCGTCGTTTCGCATTGAAATGGTCAAATCTTGAATACTTCCAGATTGGAAATTGCCCCATTGCTTTTCCTAATTTTTACATTTTGAGGTCAACTTAAAATATTGAAATCTTAAAATATGCTTTAAAAAAACGTCTAAAAATATTGAATCTTATTGGGATTTTTTTTTAATTATCAATTTAGTCCACATTTAAGGGGAACACCGAGAAAAAAAAGGGGAAGTTTCTTGGAAAAAAAGGGTTAAAAAGGATGGGACAATAGGGAAATAGGGGGAAAAAACGGTCAAGTCTAAAAACGAGAAAACAAACTGCGCATGCGTAAAGATCCTCAGCGCACGCGCAGAGCACAACCTGCGCAGTAGATCGCCGTTAATTAAAATCGATGCGCACTACTTGATTTTCGCCTTTTTGAGGTTAAAAATCTTCCACCTACAAGTCTTTCCCATGAATTTCTTCATTAAATTTTTTTACTAAAACTTGAAATTCCATCTTACCTGAATATCAATTGACAATTCCTTCTCGAGAAGCGCTCGTTTCTTGAGAATGTCCTTTTTAAGAAGTTCCTTGTGTCGGAAGAGTAAAACGTTCATTTGAGAAGTAACCTTTGTCCTCCTCTTCAGTTCCTGGGAATCTCTAAATTTATTGGGTCGATTCTTCAGTGCGAGATCGTTCTCCTGCGTCTCAAAAGGTTTGTGCAGTCTGTAAAAATAAAAATAGCATTTCAATCTCCTGAATGACGATTCACTGTTGAAATTTTGTAATCAATCTCGAATTTTGCTCACTTTGCCATGTTTTGATGATCCTGTCTCGGTGGCGGTTTCTTTTTCGGAGGCTCACTCCAATCCGAGTCCTTGTCATTGGACAGATTTTGCAAAGTTGTAGTGGCAGTTGTGAGAGGAATGTTAGAAGAAGGTGCGGGTCTTTTTCTCGCGGGAGCTCTCGGTGTCGTCGTAATCTGCGCATGTTGAGCCTGATGACCCGAAACAGAATTATCCGAGCCTTTCATTTGTTTCTCTTGGTACCTTTGAAGTTGCAACAACTTCTCCTCGATCTCTGGATTCAGATTCTCCTGCTTCAATGCACTTTTAATGGCTGCAACAGTCAAAATTCAAGGGTTAAGTACAATTATTGGCAACTTCCAAGCTTCCAAAATTCGGAAAAGGTGATAAATTCGGAAACGCTTGGAAATTCGAAAGCATTAAAATTCGGAGAGTCCAAATTTGGAAGCGAGCAAACATTAAAGAAAAAAAGCGCCCGAGGGTTTGAAACCCTCCAAATTTAAAAACGCCTTTGTGGTAAAACTCTTAAAATTTAGAACAACTGAAAATTAAAATCTTACTTTGCTGAATGTAATCCGGAGTGATAATAAATTTATTCGACGCGGATTGATTTGGTTCTTTTTTCGGAGTTTGTAGAGGTTGTTGGCCATTTGCCACACTCGCCCTCTGTGGTTCTTCTTCCGATTCCGCACTTCTCCCGACTTGTTGAACAACAACTTTCGGTTTTTCCGGCGAACCGGAAGTTGGCTCTACTTTAGGTTCCGGTACTTTTTTCACTACTGAAAAAAAATTTTCGATATTTAACATCATAAAAAAAGCTGTTAAAAAAATTTAATTTTAAAAACTTTCCAATTTTAAAGCGTTTTAAATCACAGAGTCATAAAAATTTTCCAATTCAGAAAAATCGCTGGCTAAGAAAAAGAGGACAGAAAATCAAAAAAGAATACTTCGAAAAATTCTGCTACTGTATTTCTTGATCTAAAAAAATAGCTTCTTGAACAATAAAAAAAAAACAGGTACAACTTTTTGATTTGTATTTCTGACCATAAATTTACAAAATAAATTTTTAAAAACTGACTACAAATAAAAGGTGAATTAAATATTAAATGAAAAATCAATTTACAATCTTTTTTGTGTTAAAAAAAAAAGAATAAATGTAAAGTTACACAGAATATAAATTTACAACTCGATTCGCTTTGTCTTGAAAAAAAAAAGGATAAACAAATGAAAAGTTCTGGAAAATTGCGAGGTTCTCTAAAATTCGAAAAGCATCAAATTCTTAAATTTTTAGTGAACATACCAGGTGTTGTAGTTGGCGTTGTTTGACTAATTGCAGCCTCCTGAGCAGGTTTCGAATTCGAAACTGTCGTGGTCGTTTGAGCATTTGAAGCTTGAGTCTGAGGAGATTGAACTTGATTTCCTGAAGGCGGTGGATGAACGGCAACGTAAAGTTTTGTGGGTCCAAGAACTCCTTGTTTGCCGGTTGTTGCTTGCGCTAGAATCAGAAATAAATTTACAAAATTAGTATTATTTTTAATATTAATGAATATTGAATAAAATAAAATAATAAGGCCAATTTTAAAATAGAGAGAAATCAAATCTGAACGCTTTAAATTTTTTGAAGTATTTAAACTGAAACATTGAAATAATTTCTTGGAATAAACTAAAGTAAAATTCATCGAAAATGGCGAAAAAAATTATAATTTTCACTTAAAAATTAACATTTTCATCTTGAAAAATCCAGTCATTATTAATAATCTTATTGGAAGAATTTGCAGAACGAAAAAAATTCAATGTAAATATGTGCAAAAAGTATAAAAATACAAAATTTTGGAATTGAAAAATTAAAATGCTTCTATTTTCAAATATTCTGTTCTAAATTCTAAATTTTCGGATTATTTCTGCTTGCAATTTAATAATATTCTAATTTTAAAATCCTCTTTCTAATTTCCAAATTTCTGGTTTATTTGTTTTTCAATTTTTTTGCTTCAAAATCTGAACTTCTTAATTTTCAAAACTTTTCATTTTTGATTTCAAATTTATCATTTCTTATGATCTTAATTTTAATTTTTTAAAAAAGTTTATTATGTATTTCTTTACATCCTTTAGAATTTTTAGAATTCTTCACTTTTTATGTATTAAACATTTCAATTTTTATTCAATTTTCTTTGAACCTTTTAAACTTTTAGAAGAATTTAAACAACAATCAGAACTTTTTAATAACTTACTGAAACAAAATAAATAGAGCAAAATTCACCGAAAATGGCGAAAAAATCATTTTCATTTAAAAATTAACATTTTCATCTTAAAAAATTCAGACATTAATAATCTTATTGTGAGATTTTGTAGAACAAAAAAATTCAATGTAAACATGTGCAAAAAACATGAAAATCAAAATAAATATTTTGGAATTGTAAAATTTAAATGCTTTTATTTTCAAATACTCTGTTCTAAATTCTAAATTTTCGGATTATTTCTGCTTGCAATTTAATAATATTCTAATTTTAAAATCCTCTTTCTATTTTCCAAATTTCCAGTTTATCTGTTTCTTAATTTTTTTTGTTTCAAAGTCGCCAAACTTCTTTACTTTTAAAACTTTTCATTTTCTAATTTCACAAATTTTCGACTTTAAATTTCTAAATTTGACATTCCAACATTTTTTAGTTCCCCAATTTCCTTATCTACCAATTGTAAACGAGTCAGTTTACGTGATTTTTTACTTTCTGACTTTTCTAATTTATTAGAATTCTCGATTTCAATTTTTAATTTCCTAAATTTGCAAAAATTCGAATTATTTCAAATTTTTTCACTCATCTTTTAAATTGAAATACAAATAAAATTGAAGTATACGAAATTTTACTAAAAAAATCGTCTTTCTACAGATTCAAAAAAATCGCCATTCTCTTAAATTTCAAGTATTCTCCAATTTTTTCAGCGGATTTTAAAAGACGATAAACCATTTTAAAATAAACTTTATCAATTCGGCTATCTGCAAATATTATTGCAGGTAATTTATAATTAACATTAATTCGACAAACTAGAAATAATTTAATTATATTAATTTTTGTTGTAATTATAATTCAATCATTATTAGTAATTTTAGAAATTGCAGTATATTTTTTATATTATTAATACCTTCAAATTTTAAAAATATTCATCTTTTAACAATAGGTTTAATTATATTAATTTCATTAAATTTAAATATTTTTAATAAATCTAGGTTATATTCTTTTATAATATATTTAATTATCATTGGGGGATTTATGTGTATTATTATTATTTATTATTATTATTATTATTATTATTATATATGGGGCATTCCATGCCAAATCGACCACTTTTTTTTACCCCGACCCCTTTCGACTTTGCTGAAACTTTTTTTTATCTTTTTCTACCCTATCGAAAACATTTTTCAGAATTTTTTCAATTTTTTTTACCTAACCAAAAAAAAAATTATGGGTTTTTCAAAAAATTGATTTTTTCAAATGGCCGTAACTTTTTCAAAAATTGACTTAACGGGACGTCTTTTTTTTAAATTTGTTTTTAAATCCACTTTTCAGAAAAAAATTTATAAAAATCATACAGATCCATCTTCAACGTTTTTTGTTTGTTTTTTTTTGTTGAAATTTTCGGAAAAAACGGAAATTTCGAGATGATTGTCATTTTTAAAATTTTTTTCTTTTTTTTTAATAAAAAACTTTGAAATTTTCCGCAAATTCTCTGAAATTTTCAGAGTGGGATTTTTTCGTTTTCTATTTTTCCTTTTCAATTGAAAAAAAATATTTTTAACTCAGCTTATTTTTCATAACACTACTCTGAAAATTTTTTAGAATGTACAGAGAACCTTAAAACTTGGAAAAAAAAACAATAATAAAAAGTGGTAGTCATCAGAAAAATTTCAATTTTTTTTTCGAAAAAGTCGGAAAAAAATAGAAGATAGCCTTGAATAATTTTTTCGATTTTACATTTCGAAAATACTTTCGAAAACTACATTTAAAAACAAAGAAAATGAAAAAAAAAGTTATGATTTGGTCCATTTCTGACTAAACCATAAGCTTTTAAAAATTTTGAAGCAGTTAATTTAGGATTAAATTCGTTTGCATTTTTTTTAATACGTCCCTTTTTTCTGTTTACATACCCAAAAAACATAGTTTCTTAAATAATTTTATCCGAGAATGTGAGATTTCTATGGAGTTTGTCAATTTTTCTATAGATGGCGTTTGAATAATTTCATTTTTAACTGATAGAAATGCACA
>JBAGKK010021167.1:0-11456 GCA_037177015.1 Euceroptres primus | reverse complement strand
ATTATTAATTATATTTTTGAATCATAACACCACAATTAAAATATTGAAATTTTTAACTTTTTAAGGAAAATTTTAGACATTTGTAATCTTAAAAATACGTAGATTATGAATTTTTAACCATCAATTTGCTAATTCTAAAATTGCAAAAATTTTTTATTTCAAATTTTAATCCTTTATTCCTGGTCACCGATTTACGACAGCCGTAGTCCCGACTGAGTCCCAGGCGAGGACCTTTTCCACGTCTAGAAATCGTCAAGATTTCCGGTAGGGTGGTTTCAAAAAGAATTTTGAGATAAATGTCAGATATCTGGGAAGTGATGTCAATAGTCAGAAAAGCAATTTACAATTTTTTGGCGACTCGAAAATTGTCATTTTTGACATTTATCTGAAAATTTGTTTGAAACCATCCCTAGGTCTAATTTCAAAACTTGTGGTTAATAGGTGTGCCTCAGGAGGGTTGTCCGATAAGCCCCCAATAGTCAGAAATGCAGATAAAATTTTTTTGGGGAATTTGATGCTTTGAAAATTGTCATTTTTGACATTTATCTGGTAATTGTTTTTGAAATTAACTCTATGTCTAGTTTGAAAATTTTTTAATAATAGGGGTGCTTTAGGAGGGTTGTCGGACGTGATATGAATAATCATAAATGCAGATAACAATTTTCTGGGAGCTTTGATGACAATTTTTATTTTTGACGTTTATCTGGAAATTCTTTTTGAAACCACACCTAGATCTAATTTGAAAACTTGTGGATAATAGGGGTACCTCGGAAGGAATTTCGTATATGATCCCAATTGTCAGAAATGCAGATAAAAATTCTTTGGGGACTTCGATACTTTGAAAATGGTCATTTTTGACATTTTTCTGGAAATTCTTTTTGAAACCACCCCGAGGTCCATTTTGAAAACTTGAAGATAATAGGGGTGCCTCAGGAGGGTTTCCGGATGTGATCCTAATATTCAGAAATGTAATTTAAAATTTTTTGGGAAAGTGGTCTTCAATTTGCTGCGTTCGTACTATTTTTAAACTTCCTTTTTCATTAAACCTAGTACCCTTATCATAAAGAACCTGAGATACTGACTCAGTTAACCACAGTTGTATATAAGAAAATAATAACGTTCATTATTAAGAATGAACAATGCGATTTAAAGATTTTAGCAAGGACCAAGAGCCACGGGCAAAACTTTCTAAAAGTCCATTTAAACGAATTATTATCTAAAAAGGAAAATAATAAGTTAAATAGCTTTATTCGAATTATTAAACTCGCTTCTGAAGAGTCGTTTAGCAGGCATACCGCAATGTACATGTGAATGCATTATACACACACATTACATATGCACGGCTACATACATAAACAGTAAACAAGAGATCGTTTCCCTCTATCATCCACTCAAATATTATTTCCCACCATTTAATCACATATTAACACTTCTTTTTAGTTCCTTCTCAAATCTAGAAACCCAATAAGAACTCAGAATATTCCCTACTGCTAAAATACGCATCTTCATCGTGGTTTCCATCACTAAAGTTAAGCCACTCAAGTGAAACGTCACACTTCCCAATTCAATAAAAATTAATCTTTTCCTACTCTTAAATAACTCTAGACCTTCCGCATTTATTTAAAGTCAATGAAATAATAAGACATTTCCTACTTTTATAATTCCTATTTCTGTTAACATCCACATCGATATCATTTCTCACCATTTATTGCCTCCCAGCATTTTTTCCAGTATTCCCCGCACCATAATTCCGGTTCTTCTAAATCTGGAAGCCCAATAAAAGATCAGAACATCTCCTACTGTTGAAACGCACATCTTCAATATATACCAATTGGGCTTCGCCAGTCCCAAAATTGCGCATCTTTAGTTACCGGACCATCTCCTACTCCTAAGAAATACATATTCATTATACCCAAATCTCCCCCATTCCATATTCTATTTCCAATTTAAATATGAAAGACGCCTACCTTCCAGACCTTTAAGCCAGTCAACGAAAAACCCATCCTTGCTCCTACGAAATAAACCCCACTAAAATTTGCATCTCCTACTCCTCATCTTTTCCACTCCTACTGACCCCTCAATTTCGGCTATAAAAACCCGTGCATCGCCAGCAGAAGCGTCTCTTCGTTTCGTACTGTTTAAGTAAGAACTCACCTAAGTTCTTAGAACACGGAAGTCCCGTCATTCTCTTCGATTAACACCTAGCCATCCTTGCATAGAAAAACGGCAATAAAAGTCATTTCAACCGAGTCAGAGTTTCTTACTGAAGAAACCAACAGTTAGGTGTCATCGGTAATAGAACGTTAATACGATCTCTTCAGCGTGAACCCAACCCCGAACTAATCTCACGCAAGTATAAGTGGTGTTCTTAATTATAAGTTAATTATAAAATATAATCATTATACTACCTACTGCAATTTTACCATACTTCTTTCTACTCATTTCCTCGAAAGTTATGTCATAACGAATCCCATAGATCCGACGAAGCAACGTTCCCACAACAATAAATTATAACAAGCCTTACGACCTTTTTCTTGAAAAAAGCTACATCTCCGAAGTATAATAATTATCTCATCCACGTGTCACGATCTTACTAAATAGACGGAAGGCTGCGTCCAGCGAGTGCCACCTTTAGTGACACTCATCGCGCCTCCGACTTTAACATTCTTTTAAACAAGCCTATTCCAAAATACCCTCAGTATTTTGACTGCGAAACGTGACACGTAGCTTTTTCTGATGGCAGCAGTGGGATAGCTTCTAATTTTGACATTACTTTCAAAAATTGTCTATCAGGCTCTAAACTCTAACCAGACAAATCACAAAAATGTTCTATCCTGTATTTGAAGTTATAATTGGTTTAATTGCGTAATTGTTAGAGAATTTTACTCCATTTATCGCCTGTTTAAATTCACCACGTATTTTAGACTAAAGGTGAAATTTTCGGAAAGCCTCAACAAAATAAATTTTAACTACCGTATTCCTTCTATGGGTATTTGTAGACATACACCTCGCTAGTTCTCCGAAAAATCTGACAAAACAAGGGGTGCTTAAAGCAGTCCAGCTGAGTCTTAACACTGACAAAGCAAGGGGTGCTTAAAGCGGTCCAGTCGAGTCTTAACACTGGCAAAGCAAGGGGTCCTTAAAGCGGTCCATCCGAGTCTTAATACTGACAAAGCAAGGGGTACTTAACACTAGAAGGACCAAGGGGGGTTAATTGACCCTTCGGCACATTTAAACGACCGCCACTCCCACATTTTCAGCCCGATTCTCTTAAAATTTTTTTAGTTTTTTTCATTTTGGCCCTAGATTATCCCAAATTTTCTTCAAAATTTTTGCGCGAAAAAAATGGTAATTTTTCAAAGTTTACCTTTAGGGACCAAGCAGGGTCAATTGACCCCAATAGGGTTTTCGCGTATAGGCACTGTCCTAACACTGGTTTCACGACTGGATACCATCTCCTGCCATCATATATCTGTTTTCCGATATTATTGGGGGGGGCGGTAAATAACAGCAAACATAAGGTACACTGTTAATTTATAACGTCCCGTCGGTGGGGAATACTCAGCGAAACAAGCCTGAACACGCTTCATGGCGCGCTGCAGCGAGCAGCCAACGTACGGCCTGGCAGATTGGATGCTAGCAGATGCCACTGAGAGATACATTTTGAACATATTTCCTTACCTGGGAAAGGATGATACGAGGCCCGCAGATAGGTCCCTGGGAGAGCACGTAGTTCTGCGTCTGGCCGAACCATATCTCAACAAGGGGAGAAACATCACTTGTGATAACTTCACATTTAAGAAGCTGGCTGAAGAACTGCAACAGAAACGCACAAGTTTAGTAGGCACGGTGAACAGAGCCCGCAGAGAGATCCCCCTTCTGTGAAACTCCCCAAAGCAGATTCTTTGTACACGACTGTTCTCTACAAGTCAAATGAAACATTTCTGACTTCATATCAAGGCAAGGTAAAGGAAAACATGCTTCTCCTGAGCACTCTGCACACTGGAGTCACAATTGATTCAAGCAAAGAGAAGAAGACCCCTGAAACAGTTGAGTTCTACAACGCCACAAAGTGTGGTGTAGATTCAGTAGACCAAATGGCTCGGAAGTACAGCGTACGTGCAGCTTCTCGCCGTTGGCCAGTGCATGTGTTCTACAATATTTTAGACCTTGCCATGATAAATGCGCATACTTTTTACAAGTTGGCGACTGGCATCAAGATGTCCAGACACGATTTCATCCTAAAAGTGTCCAATGAGCTAGCCACCGCACACATGCTTATCAGGGCTGTCCCGCTGAGTGGTCCATCAGTGCGTGCTCCAAGTGCTTCTGGTCGGTCCAAGTGTCAAAGTGACAAGATCATGTGCAAAAAGTATGAATTAAACGCTTAGTTTGACACTGTACGTGCTGGGTAACGAATTCATGTGTGACTTACAGTGAATTCTTTTTACTTAATATTACCAAATATCATAAAATATTACTAACTGCAAGAAATGAATGTTAGTTCAACACTTTTATTACCCTCGTGGCACAAGAAAGATGTTTCATGCTGAAAATCCATCTTACACAATTTTTATGTTTTGACTTGTATTTTACATTTTTTATATTTTAAACTGTGTACTCTATAATCAAAGTATTTTTTAAAGATTTTGATGTAAACTCATCCACAATAACGGTAATAACGTTTTATACTTAGCAACTCAATTTGTTTTTGCTCATTTTCAAAGGAAATAAAAAATTTCTTGATATTCTTGAATTTTCATCATTATTTTTTGCACCGTACCGGCCTAATGATGACACTGTGATGTTCAAACGATCATAAAAAGGTAGCAGGAAAACATTTAACACATTTCGATGTCAGTATGCAAACAAAGAGACACTAAGAAGCCTAAAAACATAAGAGGGGTCAATTGACCCCGTTTGGTGCTTAAAGGGAGTGGAAAATCTTGGTCCTTCTACTGTTAAAGCGATCCAACCGAGTCTTAACACTGACAAATCAAGGGGTGTTTAAAGCGGTCCAGTCGAGTCTTAACACTGATAAAGCAAGGGGTGCTTAAAGCGGTCCAGCCGAGTCTTAACACTGACAAAGCAAGGGGTGCTTAAAGCGGTCCAGCCGAGTCTGAACACTGACAAAGCAAGGGGTGCTTGAAGTGGTCCATCCGAGTCTTAACACTGAATCGCAGTATTCTTACTGCTGAACTGAATTTTTGGGGCACTTCAGTTGTAATTAGAATACCATTTTCATGCCGTTCACTGAACCTAGCGAAAAGAAAAAAGTTTAAAAATTTAAAAAACGATCACGTGGCGGACAAAAGGCTAAAGATAAGATTGAACGTGCAGTCGCTCGCAAACAGCTTGAGTTGCTTACTGATCAACTTTCAGGAAATCAGGCCGACTCGTAGATCCCATTGACCAGTCTTCTTGTTCTAATTTTTCAAAAGGAAGTTCGGATATCCTTGAAGTAGTTGAACCCCAAGAAAAGCCTGAAAACCCTTTTTTGGAATTCTCGAATTATTTTGAGGTATTATTAAATAAAGCTGAAAACTTATTAGAAGCAAAGCGTTAAAATCAAAATTGATTGTAACTCGATAAAATAAATTATTAAACAAATGGGCCGTACTAGTACCCGGAAAAAGAAACACCGACAAGCTCTACGCAACGCTAAACATAAAACAAAGGTTCCATCACGACCCAAAATTTCAGTTCCTGAAATTTCTTCCCCTCTACCTTGTCAAGAAGCCTTAACTTCAGCTAAAATTCTCACTGTCGATATTTACCCCTATCCAAACTCCAGACCCTTCAGGAAATATTAGTGATAACGTGACAAAAATTAATAGCTAGAGAGGAAACTGATTCATTCGCCCTTCCTGCTTCTGTTTTCCAATTTATTAATGACCTTTATTTTCCGTTTTCCCTTACCGAAGACCCAGTAGATACTTCAGGATCAAATTAATTATTGTGAAGGAAATAATTTTATGGTTCCTCTAGTTTCAATTCACACTGTAAGACAGCCTTGTACGATTGAACCTAACATTTAGTCTGTTCAAGGTTGTGCAACTGGTGATAGTAAAACTGACATCAAGTTATAAGTTAAGGCACCCTTTTTGATCTGAACTTTGGGGACGTACTTTGGTTCTTAGATAAACCATCAGAAGGGGAAACCAAAACTCATTTAAGCTCTTTTTAACTCCTCAAATTTTCTTTTGAGAGTTAATGGGAGCTTTTTTGTTGTGACAACTACCCGGTAAGAAGGCTTGCATTAAAAAGTTTAAAAAATTTCAATCCCTAAGAATACCTTTTTTGTCCTTCGTTTTGAATCCCGATTAGATAGCGAAATTAACAACATTCCAATCCCCTTTAAAGCCGATCGTAGTTGTCAAACGTAACCTCAAATAAATTAAAAACACAATTTTCGTTTAACGCATCAGAAGGTGCTCCAAAAGCATGAAATTTGCAAAATCTATTAGGATTGGGTACATCAATACACCACTTTATTGTAAAATACTCAAAATATTGAAATGTTATTAATTACAAAAATATAAAACTATGATAAAAAAATTTAAAAATTATTTTTCACAACTGCTATGCGTGTGGAAATCATTCATGACATCGTAAAACGACGAATATTATGTTTTAAAAAGCTTTCTGCGTCACTGCTATTCGAAAAACTAAATAAAAGTAGCAAAATGTGCTGAATTAAAGGGGATTAAAATTTTGCTATTTAATGGTTGCTTTTTGGTATCCAAAAGTATTCAGAAAAATATTCTCGCCGCTCTGGGTACAGAAAGGGATTCAATTCAAAAGATGAGTTTTACTGATATGGGGATTCGAAACGCGTGGACAAAAAGGGGATCCAAAAGAATTCAATATTTTTTGCGCTACCATTGGATGCAGGAAATTTTCCGATACTTTTTAATGAAAGCCTTCTTACCGGGTAGTCAAACGTGTAAGAGCGGGGTGACTGTGATCAACAGGAAGAGTAATAAGTCAGATCAAATATTCCGAACCTACAATTTTTGACAGATTCTATCCGTATTTAAACCTTGTGATTACATACGAGTAAAAACCGTAGTACTCGTGTTTAGTAAAACTGTCACGTAGTTTTAGATTAATAATCCGCTTTGAATAAGAAATAAAGGAATCAATATATTATTTCCTTCTTTTATATCTAATGTTAAATTACAAAAAATTTGCTAAAGTTCGTGCCCCTCAGAAAACACATTCAAAAATATATCAATCTCATTATGATTTCTACATCCGAAATTTAGACCTTTCCCTACTTCCTTTACTAACTGGAATAGATCCGCCTTTGGAAACTGACCCAATCAAGATTGCACACAATTTAAAAGAATTAAATGAAAATTCAAATCTTGAAAATTCAAATTTAGTTGAAGGAGCAAGTAATCCTAAAACGATCAATCAGCCTACCAGTACAAAGATTATAAGGCCTAAAAATACCGAAAAAGGGCTACGGAGATTTCCAAAAATCGAACAATTCAATAAAATCGATACTACTTTTGATAACAATCCTAACAAGTATCTCTTTAAAACATTTAGCTCTGACGATTTTATTGAACTGAAATTCAGTCCACTAACCAGATCTTCTAGCATTTAAGACGAATTATTAAATGATATATTTTACAGGATTTTGAATCTATTGATAACAAAAATAAAGAATCTAATTCAATTTAAGTCCTCAATCAAGAAAGGAAAATACCTCTACACTTGTATCGCCTTTAGTTAAATTTTTTTTATAAGCCATTCATTTGACTTAGAAAAGTTCACAAGCGATCTTAATAAAATTACTTTAACAATTTTGGAACTGTTTTATAAACAATTTTTTTACAACAATAATAGTTCTAGTCCAGGAAACAAAGCACAAAATATTTAAGCACAATATCGCTAAGTTAAGACAATTTTTGATACTTAAACTTTGAAATTTTTCTGAAATTGAAGCAATTATTTTGTAACATTTTATAGAAATTCCTAAATTTCTGCGTTTTATAATTTTCTAAAAACTCGATAAACAACATAAGCAAATAACGCCCATTGTACCTTATTTAATTACTTTTAGCTAATTTATAATTAACCCTAAACAAAACTCTGGTGATATCACTAATCAAGGGATTAATCACACAAAACTTTTTTTACGATTCTTGATACTTGAATTTTTAAAATGTTTTAATTCCCAAAATATATTCAATTATTTTTGCAATTTCTAATAAATAATAATTGACATATTGTGTTTAAACTTAGAACTCGATTACTACAAAATAAAAATTAAGCATTTAAATAGCTCTACTTTAAGAGAGACATCTGATCATCTCATACCTTGCTTGACTTACATATAGTCGACCTTGACATATTCCCTAGCGATAGGCCAAGTGCATCTGTGAACGACTCAATACCCGGATCGAGATTAAATAATACTCATTATTATTTTATTTTAACACTTTAAGGATAAAAATTATTAAAATGAGTATGTCCCCCGAAGAATTGAAATTCGAAAGACACAAGAAAGAAGAAAGGAAGAGAGTAAGTAGAAATAAAGAAACCGATAAAACTCAAACCCATCCTAGTCGAATTTTGAAGCAAACCTCTGAAACTCGCGATGACAATGACCCTGAACAAATCATGGGAACCGCGATCGACCATAACGTTACAACAGAAATGGTCACAAATATGGCAGCATGTATCGCCCTACAACAAGGCATACTTCACGTCCAATATTTTGACGGAAAAAATATGCGCGTCCACGATTTCATCCAAGATGTTTATAACGGAGCAGCATATGTCCCCACTGGATGTCAGAAAATATGTGAAAGCAGTTTTATGACGACTAAAGGGGGCCACCCGTGACAGCATTCGAGAAATTGAGATAAATACTCTAATGGAATTGATTTCTCAACTAAAAAGACGGTTTTTGCCCAAGAAATCCTACCCTTGGTATTTACAGAAAATAGCTTCAATCAGAATGAGGAAAGGGGAAGGGGTAAATGAATTTTACGACAGGCTGTTACTTCTTTACTCAGGTGTTGAAGCAGCTTTGGAAGAAAAATACGGACAACAAGCAACTAATATGACGTCACCTTTGAAAGACTGTGCTCTGGAAACTTTTATAAGAGGTTTGCCAGATGAGATATCTACCGGTGAGGATGTTCGCGATCCCCAGAACCTACAAGACGCCTTAAGAACAGCGTTACATGTGGAAACACGACAAAGCGAACAACAACTGAACGGAACCAACACACACCGAGTTTTAACACAGGACATTCAAAATAATGGACCACCTCCACGTGATAGGACACAAAACCCTCATCGCTCCGTCAATCTAAATTTCAACTCCCATACTAATATGCAGCAAGCCCCTTCAAGCATTCTACAAAATATGAATACTTATTTCCCTCCTCAACAACCACAATTTTCGCCTTATCAGTACTCTTATTCTTATAATTACCCAAGTCCTAGCCCTTATCCATAATATCCACAATTCCCAACTCCACAAGCTAAAATGAATCTTCCGCATCATTCCAAAAATATTGGTAACGCTACTCCTCCACATTCTTCATCCCCCGAACCTTTTTACCAAAGCAAAGGTTTAAACTACAACAACGCTCGACGCAACGAAGCGACGACGAGCGATGTGACACAAGTGCGTCGGATAAGCATTTTATCCTCTCCAAAGATACAAGAATAACAAAATACCGGAAGTCCCCAATAATAGAAATTTCAGCTCCAGATCAGTTCACATTTTTTATTAGTACCGGTATAGATGTAAATTTAATAAAATTAAATAAATTAAGCCTGGAATTACTTGTAGATCCTGAAGGTACTTTAAAAATTTCAGGAAATACAGGGACTTACCCCAATACATTAGGAGCAACAACCTTGACAATTCAAAAAGCACCAGTTAAATTTCATGTTGTTCCCTCTAATTTTCCTATTGCAACTGACGGAATATTAGGTAAAGTTTATCTTAGGCAAGAAAGGGCTGTAATTTCTTTTTGGTGCAACAGCATTGTAACCCAATCAGATCCGATTAAACCAATACCCTTTATCGATAAAGAATTAATGGACTCAAGAATATTTATGTTGACTCGCTCTTCCACAAGAAAATTAGAACAACCCTCTACTAGCGATAATACTAGTACTGCAGAAATTAAATCCCAAACAGAAAACATTATCCAAAAAGACAGTGCTATTGGGAAACAAGAATATCCTCGTAAAGCGAAAGGATTTGAATCCTGTAAGGTTTTAACGGAACCAAATCTAGTAAAAACTCCTTTTCCACCCAAAATTACCCCTACAGTAAATTATTCTCAAATTTCTGGAAATATTTTCGACTAAGGAAAAACAGAAAAAATCGACCAAATAGATTCCGAAATAATTGAAGAAAATCCAAGTGAAAGTGAAAATTCAACAACCACTGACAACCAAGCGAAAGGCCCTCCCAGTCTCGTTGAAGAGCGAAGAACAACGCAAGGAAAGAAGGACGAAAGAAAAAACCCCAGGGCTGCGCCAGGGAACGAAGGACAGGGCGAGAAAGAGAGGATTCCGCGAATGAAATGGACAAAACACTTACTACGTTTGCCAGTGAAAGTGAAGATGAAAGGGAACCACCATTCGATCACTCTATAATAGCTCCTCTCCCATCCCGAACACTATCAACCCCTTACCCTATATTGAAACCTAGAGCGATCTACACCCCTCACGGTTAGATTCAAACTTTCCGGGAAAATGATAGAAAAGGAAGACGATAAGGATTCAAAAGGGGCACCAGTTAAGAAAACGAAAGATGCGCACCCGAGAAGACTACATATCGACCAGCGCATCGACCCAGTAACTCCTCCCACGCAAGAAGAGAAAAAGATGCAGGAAAACGAATTTCACACGGCCGTCCTTCCGCCACCCGACTCCCCTCACCACACCAATGATTATGAAACTATGGATCTGGCTCTCGATATAGATCTCGATCGTGAAATTGGAGGACTATATTCGCGTAATGTATTAATCCAGAGCTGTAGAGAAAATCTGACATATAAAAGGGACAACTATATTCACTTTTCAACAGATAATTGCGAATTTTTATCCCCAATAGACAAATTGTTATTAGATCTAGGCATAGTCCATGCGAAAGAAATAAAATTTCAGCATCAAAAATTAAGGCAAATTTTAATCGCTCCTCACGGAAGAGATAAAATTTTTACTATAATAGTTAAAGAAAAACACAATTACGAAATAAGAGAAGAAAATTTAAAAACTACTCTTAAAGACTTAAGTGAATTGCTTAATCAAGAACAAATTAATACATTACGAATTTCTCTGATAGGAAATTATTTAGAAGGTATAACTCCTACCCGTTTTACAGAAATCCTCTCTGAAATATTTTATGAGGATAACTTAATTATTACCTTATGTTATGGACAAACTTTAGATACATCCTTAAAAATACGGCC
>JBAGKK010021156.1:0-11457 GCA_037177015.1 Euceroptres primus | reverse complement strand
GAGTGCATGCGGGATATTTGCTTCTTTTTTGTTAGTTTTCATATGGAAGGAACATTTGTAAAGGCGGACGCTTTTTGTGGCGAACCCCTTTTTCATCACCTTCCCAAATTTACATTTGGAATGTTTTTTGGGGTATCTGTTAGACACCACTAGACGTGGAATTTCATAAGCTTTTTAATTGTTTTTTGAAAAATGCCCTATCTCTTTTTTTCACCGAATTATCGTGGTTTAAAGTCAGCAGTGATTTTTAATAGTTCTTGCGCCAATCGTGCTGACAATTTCCGACGGTAGTGTAATAATTAATGAATAATAACTAAATAAAACTTAAAATTAAAGTAAACGTTAGGTTAAACTTTAGCCCCACTTAATAGGCATGAAGAAGGGCTGAAATCATGCATGTGATATAAAAAATATTTTTTATAACATGCATGATTTCAGCCCTTTTTCATGCCTATTAAGCGGGGCTAAACCTCTACTTTTCACTCCCTAGGGAGTAAAAAGTGACGTCATATATAAATAATGAAAAATTATACACCTGTAAGCTCGCATTTTTGCAATAATCAGCCCCTCACCGTAAAAACTCATAGGAAATTTTGGTTGCTTCTTGATACGGAAATTTCCATAACAATAGGCTATGCCCACGGAAATTTTCCTAACAATAGACTATTCCAAGGAAATTTTTCCGTTACAATAGATTATTGTTACGGAAATTTCCGTAGTAATAAGTTATTCTTACGGAAAATTGTCCGTGACAATAGGCTATTGTGACGGAAATTTCTGTAGCAATAAGTTATTCTTACGGAAATTTTTCCGTGACAATAGGCTATTGTTACGGAAATTTCCGTAACAATAAGTTATTCCCAAGGAAATTTTTCCGTGACAATAGACTATTGTTACTGAAATGTCCGTAACAATAAGTTATTCTTACGGAAATTTTTCCGTGACAATCGGCTATTGTTACATAAATTTCCGTAACAATAGTTTATTCCCACGAAAATTTTTCCTTGGCAATAGAATATTGTAATGGAAATTTCGGTATCAATAAGTTATTCTTACGGAAATTTTTCCATGACAATATGCTATTGTTACGGAAATTTCCGTAACAATAAGTTATTCCCACGGAAACGTTTCCTTGACAATGCACAAAGGGGGAGAGGGACTTTTTCGACTTGTGTACGTTTTCAGTACTCGTTAAAAAAGTCCCTCTTCTCCCCCTAGGTGCATAATATACTATTTCACTCTTGACAAAAATCAAACAGAAATAGTTCATACGGCCCTGACTTGTTTACGTTGAGAGACCTTCAATTTTATTCGAAGGCCATTCAGGCCATCCCCAAAACCCGCACAAAGCCGGTGGACCAGTGTATATAATAAGTAAAACCAATTGCATAGAAATTACTATTGTATAATATGATCTCTAAATATGAGATGTTTCATTCGGTGAGCTAAGGCTATAAAATCATTTTTTTTAAATTGTCATATTAAGGGCCTTCAGTAATTTCGGAAGAAGCGGCACCATGAGGACGAGCACTGCTTTTCCTCCAGAAACCAGTTTATACATCTTTTTCAAAAAAAATAAAAACAAACTTTCAAAGAAGAAGTGTCAATAAGGAGATTATCTTCTTCCCGTTGAACATACTCTCTAAAAGTTTCTTTTTCACAAAATAAATAATATATGTGAATTTTTAAAATGGATAAAAGTGTGCCTATCTGCTCATGTTCAAAATAAAAGCTGAAGTTAGAGATAAAAAACTGTTTTTTCTCAGAAACTATTGATCGTAGTGAAGAAATACCAGAGTAGAATATACATTCCATTTTTTAAGATCTACAACTTTTGTATAAAGAGTTTTTCCAAAAAATCAATATTTTCGGAGATAATTAGAAAACTTGAATTGAGAAACACTAACATAAAATCACTATTTGTTTCGTTTTATTTGACCAAACTAGTGTAAAAATTCGGGGGAATGAAATCATTGGGGGCCACTTATTGAATCCCTCCTTTACCCTAATTTATGAGTCTCCTAATGGTAGCTCGAGGAGTTAATGCTCCTTATTTTCTCCGTAACAGCCAGTATTTGACAACAATAAAAATTTAAAGAGGAAAAAACAGCATGTTTCAAATTTTTCGGCACATTGCGTTTCTGGAAATTTTGCAAGAGCTCTATTAGACACGTCATCAGCTATCAGGATACAAACAAAACTTCCAGCCTTTCTGCACTGAGAAATAGTAATCGCGTATGCCATTTTTGAGAATACAAAAATCGATTCCAAGTAACACTTCAGTTTTATCTGTGTTTCTTTTTAATTGTAATAGTTTATTGGTTCAGTAAGCGTCAAAATGGATGTTCTATTATTCGAAAGAATAGAGAATGAATAATTAAAAAATAAAACTTTTAAATAATGCAATCTCATATAATGAGAATGAATAGACACAACCAAAAAACAACTCATTCAATTCAAGGCAAACTCATGTAATGATTTCGATTAAAAAATGTTTAAATACGGCAAGTTTTTCAAGTGTTCAATTCCATTCAGTGTACACCTTCTTTCTGAGTAAATGTGTTTCCGATACCAGCATAAAAAAATGATCTTCATGAATATCATCAAGAACACTATTAACGTTAATGATATAAGAAGTTCGACAGTGCGGAATGAGACTAGTGATGCTTGAAACCTGAAAATTTAAATTTAGGTTCACTGAAAAGCCTAAGAAAGCCCGCAGTTAAGGGGCAATATATTCGCGTGAAAAAATTTTGGAATTAGAGAATATGCTACCACAGACAGAGAAATAACTTAACTCTTTACGTAATTTTCAATGATCGATAATCTAACATATCGCACAGCTGATCGTCAGCTTAGACTGAAATGTTTGTCCATTTATTATAAAGCAATGCGATTTTCTTCACGAAGAACTTGGTCAAAATAAAGTCCAAGGTTGAGTTGTTCAAAGTAGAAGACATTTGGCACAACTTAAATTGCAAGGAAGTTGTTTTCCGGTAAGTGGCACCGTACCACTCGCAGATACTCGTTGTGGACGAAAGTGGTATTTGTTGCGGGTCGATCGCGACGAATGTCAGCTCCGTTCAAATTGCGCATGCGACGTACGATTTACCATCCAACCACTGCCCGCCCCAACATTACCATTGTGGATCAATACCCAACCAGGCCATGTACTCTCCCTCTTAGAACACCAACACTTAGCCATGGCTGCATCTACAAGGTGCCTTTTCACCCAACCAACAAACCAACTTGGCCCCCACGGCGCCAACCACCGCACCGCACCGTTGCGGTTGCTTTTCCGAGTTTCAGACTCTACTGCTAGTTGCTATCCGTGTTGGAATATATTCATTGTAATGTTTTTTAATTTTTATCTTTATCCTGACCAATCTCTACTTTTTTTTCCTTCGACTCAGTCCAAAATTAAAATTCTTACTCAAAAAACATGAAATTCAGGACACCTGTCCTTTGCCCTCGTCACCTGTGGTACTCGTATGTTTCATGCTGATCTTACACAATCAACGATCAATAGCCCATTGGTAATGATTCTGAAAATATTATGTAATGATTTCTGAAAATAATCATGGTAATGATTCTGAAAGGGCTAAACTGGCTCAATCATGACGATTGTTTAGCTTATCCTTTTGTTAATTGCAGTTTCCTCAAATATTCCAGAGCTTTAAAAAACAAACCGTCTTTTATCTTATCTCGATTTCCTCGTTTCAAATGAACAAGAGGACGATAACTGCTGGACTGCTACGTTTGGCTGGGTAAAATTTGCACAGTAAAAACTAGACTTTCTTTTCAATCCAGTATGTTTTTTGGGGCGTTCTAATATGATCTTCGGTTGTTCTACATGATATCAGACCAACTTCATGTTGAAAGATGATGATAACAGATTCGATTCTTTTTTCATCTACAATCATTCTATTTTGATTCAAAAATCGTACTTCTTTTATTCCAGATTCACGGACTAAACTGAAGTCGGATGGTTTTGTCACCCGATCTGTTTCCATACCGAATTTGGCTCTAAAAGCATTTTTATTTTTTAGTGTGAGATAAATGCATTTTGAGGTTTAGTAGAATCACAATCGTATGAAGAGATTAGGATGGGGCGTCTCTGAAGTATGTTATGTTATATAATTAACGACCTCTGGAATTATTCTGTATCTCACGTGACAAGAAGTTTTTAATTATTCTCAAAAATGTGAGCAAAACCTTTACCTTTTCCTAGAATTAGTAGATTCGTTAATGAATATAAATTAATATAAATTCATACTCGTGATTAATGCACAATATAATTATGTCACACTCCAAACCAAAGAGGCCCACTTTGGTCGATCGTAGTTTAGGAGATATTCGCGTTTTTGTGAATGTGACTCAAAAGTTTCGATTTTGGACTTGCTATGGAAAAATCATACTTCAATTTATTTTATATCTAGTGATATTATACTTCTTTCCCGGAAATGACCGGAAGTTGCTGTATTTTGAGAATATAATACGCGCACTTGTGGCATTCGCAAAACTTAACTTAGATTTTCTGGAAATGCTATTTTTCGAAATTGTACATATTGTGGGCTTAAATTGTCAAGAATTTATCTAAATTCGTAAATAAATCCGGAAATTTATCCCGGTTCATAACTCCATACCGAACAAAGTGGACCCTTTTTTCATGGAATGTCAGATATTATAGTGAGAGTAAGCAATTATGATGCTAGGTTTATCTCAGGTAGCGAGAGTTGTTCCGTAAAGAGCTATTTCATCACGCAACTATAATCCGTTTAGCAATGTTGATTATGCAGTAGGGCGTATGGAGGAAAATAAAGTTCTTTATTCTAATAGAGATGAAAACTTTCTTTTGGATGTCAAAAATACTCCCCTAAATTTGTATAAAGAAAACAAATTTCTTCTGTCTCCGCATCGCAGAGATAGCCAAAAATCACAAAAAGCGACACACTTTTTCTTATTTGAAGGCCAATTTTTTTTTATGTGATCTAAGTTATCAGAAAAAAATAGTTCAGGGCAAATGGATTTATACCATTATAGCGATAATGCATTTCAAATATTTTGTTTTTATTGATTTCGAATCACAAGAAAATATCTAAAAGTCACATATATTTTTTTATTTCACGATAACATTCATTTTAAATTCAATGAAAATGTTTCTCTGCGTACCAAAATATGTACCTGTATAGTAATTTTTATCATGCTTTAACAAATGCATTAAAAAATTTTTTTAATGCATTCCTCACTATACAGATACAAAACGTCCACGGAGCAACATTTTCCCATAACGTAGATATCGAAAATTAATGTTATCATTAAGTAAAAATAAAAGCGTTATTTTTTAGATCATTTCTTATAATTCGAAATCAATAAAATTTATTTTAATATCAACTATCTTCATATATTATTGTACCATTACCTAAAATCTAAAAACTAAAAAATTTATATATGGAGCATTATTTCTCAAGCATACCCACCCCAAAAAATGAATTTTTCCGAACGAGCTCAAATTTACAAAAAGTTTAGTCCTCTTACATGGTACTTTAAAAAAGAAAGATTGATCAGTTTGTTCAAAAACTCGCCGAGGTAGAGGGGGTGAAATTTTTGTACTTTGCGCAAAGAGCCTCTATTTAGGATATAAATATCTTTTTATGTATGGCATTTCAAAAATTTTGAACCAAACGTTTTCGATAGATTTTTTCCCAATTTTTCGAATGAAGTAAAAAAAAATTGAAAAATTTAAAATTTAGTCATCATTTTTAAAAATCAAAAATATTTTTAATTTTTTTTTAAGTTCGACTCTTTTTTTCATCTTTTTTTTAACTAAAAATAATGCTCGAAATGCTTACTTTCAGATCCTTAAATAGCAAAATGTCGTTTTTGTAAAATTGAATTTTAAGTAATCTGGTAAATTCAAAAAATTTTTCCTATGCGCTAAAAAAATTCGGAAAATTTTTTGCATGTACAGTTTTTAATAAGAAACAATATTCTAAAAACAGAAATTCAAAAAAAAAAAAAATTTGTTGATTTTAGAATTTTTTTAAAATTTTCAAAAATGGAATTTTTTAAATTTCATTAATTGCGCATTTTTAATGTACAAATAACATTTATACTTATTATATTATGTACATTACGTGTAAATTGCACATTAAAATGCGCAATTAACTAAATTCAAAAAATTTCATTTTTGAAAATTTTCAAAATATTCTAAAATTCATAAACAAAAATTTTTTTTTTGAATTTCCGCTTTTAGTATATTGCTTCTTATCAAAAACTGTATATGCAAGAAATTTTCCGAATTTTTTTCGCGCATAGGAAAATTTTTTTGAATTTACCAGGTTACTTAAAATTCAATTTTTCAAAAACAACAAAAAACGACATTTTGCTATTCAAGGATTTGAAAGTAAGAATTTCGAGCTTTATTTTTAGTTTAAAAAAAAAGAAAAAATTGGCAATGTTACACTCATTTCACGTACTTTCCTATTTTACCGGTTGAACGCTCGAAGGCTCATAGCACAGCTAGAGCTACGACTGCTACAACGTTCCAGATGTTGTCATGTCAACTGAGCATGATAAAATAACCTTCTGCTAACGTGGTTTTCACGATATTTTTATTACAATATTTCCTTTATTTGTCTCGTTTGCTCAATATCTGATAATTCTATATTAAAGGTCAGGGCATAATGCGTAAGTAATTTAGTTTTCTGATCTCTAAAGTTGAATTTTAGTACCCGAAAAAAATCAAAATGTGTAATGGTGCGAAACATTTTTCATGTGACACATGTTAAAATTATTAACTTTGAAATTAAATATTTCGTAAATCAGTTCGGCAAGGGGATCTGAAACTTTCAGGAAACATAGATTTAATGTTCCTTTATAACATATTTTAAATTTAAGTTCGAAAGTTGGATAGCCCCACATGCTTGTTCTTCCTTAAGGGCGATGGTTACCCACGAAATAAAAACCCATTCATTTGCGTTTGAATCGGTATGCGTATCTGAATTGCGTATCTGCCCATACACTTTTAACGATTATTTTAATCATTCATTTTTTTTTCACAGGCTTATGTGTCTCAAATGTTTTATATTCTCTAGAACTGAAATAACAAGAGGAATCTAATAGTCTTACATATATTTTTTTGAAATCTCTCAATAATTGAAAAATTAAAAATTTCATGTGAAATATGGCAACCTAACCACAAAAGAGGTTAACCGATTCAAAAAGAGGGAAACCCATTCAATATGACCGTGACCGTTTTTTCCTGGGTAAACAACTTTGAAAATGGCCGAATGGTTTCGAAATTCTTCTAAGTCCAAACCCCCAATTTTCATGGTCCTGAAAAACATATATTTAATTAAGCATTATGTTGAGATGAAATTCGACAACACTTACCGAATTTTTGGGGTTTGTTGTGGTCCCGGAGTCGATAGAATTCTGCAAGATATCCACTTTTGTGGATATGACAACGATTTGGAGTAATGCAAGTAATTTTCTCAAGTGCAGAAATGCATTGGCAGCAGACGACGAAATGATAGCTAGCAAAAGGCACGCTGAAAAATGATTTTTTATACCCGACACCGACACTTTTGAAGAAATTGCGCCGACAAACGGCGCAATTTATTTATTCTAATAAGAGTAAGAACTTGGGGATTTATTGTCGGGGTTACCGATGTTTCGAAAATGAAATAATTGTATTTCGAAAGAACGAAATATAAAATGAATGTATAAACAAGTCGACTATAGTGCTTCGCACGGCACTCTGTTACCTCTTACAATTGAAAGAAGGTAAAGCAGATTGCGGTTAATAATTTTTTTGTATTTATGTTTATTTATTTATTGGTTTATGATTTTCATTTGAGAGCTCAGAATAAAATAAAGTGAATAAAATAAAACAAAGTGAAAAAATACAATAATAGTTTCTTTTATACAAGTTCTAAATGTCTGTATTACTAGCCAAAAATAAACATTACAATAAAAAAACAAATACATTATACAAATAAAAAACCTTCAATTATTATAGGCTATAATGTTTTATTTATATTTTAGTTCGTATCCACGAAGTATTTTTTTGCGTTTCTTGCCACTTTTCTGTATTTTCCCTACAAACTTTCCTAAAAGAAAAATCGAATTATTTTTTTCTTCACATTCAACCAATCATTATTTCTACTTTTTTTTTGGAAAATTTATTTCGAATATATGAATAAAATTAATAAGTTTAAATAACAAAGTTAAACTACGAATGAATGTGTAAGATAATTAGATTTTTATTCTTATAATTTTTTACTTTTATTTAGTCTGCCTTTTCATTTTCATGTGTCAAAATTTTTTAATTGGAAAAATAATAATTTTCATAAATATAATTACAACTATTTTTTCTTTTACAAACTATCTTTGTATTTATTTTATTTTATTCTGAGCTCCCAAATGAAAATAATAAACTAATAAATAAATAAATATAAATACTAGGGGTGTGCAAAAGCTCGGCTCGTGCGAGCCGAGCTTTTTGGGTACGAGTCTAGCCGGCTCACGAGCCAAAATGAGCTTGCGATCCGAAAAAAGCTCTTCGGTAAAAAATCGAGTTTTCTGGCTCTATGTAAGTTTTGTGAGTCTCACAAGCTCGTGAACCGTTCAAGCTCTTTGTGGCTCGCGAGCTTTTTCGGGCTCGAAGCTCGACTCGGTTTGACTCGAATCCGAAAAGCTCGTTCGAGCTGAGTCGAGCTCGCGAGCTTTTGCACACCCCTAGCAAATATGATAAAATTATTATTCGCAATCTGCTTTACCTTCTTTCAATTACAAGAGGTAACAGAGTGCCGTGCGAAGCACTAGAGTCGACTTGTTTATACATTCATTTTATTTTTCATTCTTTCGAAATACTGACAATTATTTCATTTTCGAAACATCGATAACTCCGACAATAAATTCCCAAGTTCTTATTAGAATAGAGTCATAGAATTGGCGTTTGACGTCGCAATTTCTTCAAAAGTGTCGGTGTCGGGTATAACAAATCATTTTCCAGCGTGCCTTGTACCCACTGCATTTGTGCACTTGAGAAAATTACTTTCATTACTCCAAATCATTGTCGTATCCACAAAAGTAGATTATCTCACAGAATTCTATCGACTCCGGGAGCAGAAATTCGGTAAGTGTTGTTTAATTTCATCTCAACGCAATGCTTAATTAAATATGTATTTTTCAGGGCCGTGAAAATTTAGGGTTTGTACTCAGAAGAATTTCGGAACCTTTCGGCCATTTCCCAAGTTGTTTATTTATCACCCTTAACCGTATCGACCTATCTTCACTCAACAACCGGATGAAATTTTCTACTGGTTAAACGTTTAAACGAAAAAACATTTCAACGATAGGTGTATGTTTATCGTTTAAAAGGTCGAGCCTTAAGTTGAATAAAGGGCGTTTCCTTGTCACTCCACATCTGCGCATCTAATGTTTAGCCAATGTTACAGGCAAAAATGGAGAGAAGTTGAACAGTGGAAGAACGGATTTATCAGAAACAATTCGGTGTCTTGTAACTCAATCGAGTATCTGAGGGCTACATACAATAGCTAGATAGCATAGAGTAGATTTGTGAAAGCATTATAAGGTAAAAATTTTATCACTTGGGTGCAAATTTACTGTCTGGAAACTTGGTAACAGTAGTAATGTTTTTAGCCAGACACCAACATGTGTACATAAATATCTTACTTCCTTAAGACTTTTATGTAATCTGAAAGTTTAAGATAGATAATTTTAAATAATTAAAAGAGCATTAAGATATGGATAAAAGAAGTCAGCATGACGTAAAATTACGACCGTACACAATTCTCAATATAAAATAGTTCTTAAGAGATGTTTTCCAATAAAAGTAAGAACGGCTTCACGTGCGGGTATCTGAATGAAAGAATCAATCTCGGAAGTCTGCATGAATAAGGATACAAGACGGTCTTGAACTCAAATGAAGAACATTTCACTCCATTTGTTATTTTTTCATTTCCGTTAATTGATTTGAACGATATCAACAGAACTTGGATGTTTTCAACGGGCCAACAAGCAAACGACAAAAATTATTATCTGCTTATCACACAAACGAGTTCAGTTTAGAGTTGTAATTATATCATGGGTGCATGAGATTCCCCGACGAAGGACGCTGTCGTGATTAAGATGAGGAAAATGTAATTTATGCCTGAGTTAACAACGTTACATCGTTTTGTGATCATCACAGTCCCTTGACGTTAAGGCTGATTTCTTCTCAGATTTTTCACTAAGGGAGCGTTCAATAATTACGAAAGGGAACAAAAGAATTAATGTTCTATTTTCATCTCTCTCATATTTTCGCAATTTCTATTCTCATCTTTCTCACATTTACTCCTTTGTTTCTTACGTAATTAATGAATGCTCCCTAACTCCTAATAAGGAGTTATATCGGTACATTGTGTACACTTAAATAAATAATTTAATGAATCAATTAGGTTTTTATTTAGCCATGACTTGAAAACCGTTAAACTTGAATGAACCGGAAAATTAACCGAATGTATTTCTGAAATATTTAGTGTGATACTGTGGAGTGTGATTAGCGATGCCGTTCAAGACGAGGAATGTCAAGGAGAAAATCGAGGAAGGCAAGGAAAATCCGAGCAAGGCCTTGATTTTTAAGGAACTTGAGACGACTAAAACATAAGGCCTTGTTTACATAAGGCCTTGAAAATCAAGGACTTCCTTGTCCTTGTTTTATATCCTTGGTTTCCTTAGCCAGATGTGCACCCCGCAGCGCCAGATCTGACTGTGGAAAATGGCAAATACTATTAAATCTGTTACAGCAGCGTTCTCCAAAGTCCAAACTTTTTATGTCGATGGTAGCTCGTGGTAGAGTCACCTCGAGCACCCTTTCTTTCTATTCCGAGTTGACCGCCTGGAACTCTTGGGTCCCTGGCTTCTATTCATTTGTAAATTTTAGAAGGGAAAAAAATTGTGAGACTAAAAATATTATTAAAATGCATGGAACTGAAAAAAAATTCTCACTAAATACATGAATCCTTACATTTTGTGTATTAAAGAATTAATGTAGGATAGTTTAAAATATTTACTTAAAGAATAATCAATTATGGTAAATAATAATATAAATAATTAATTAATATAAATAAAATTTTAATTTATATATTTCAAAATTTTCAAGGACCTAGGATATCAAGGACCTTGAAGGACAAGGATAGTCAAGGATTATTAAGGCCTCGTCGTTATTTTCCTTGTTGCTCGACATTCCTCGCTCGACGGCATCACTAAGTGTGATAGTGAGATAGTATGATACTAAGTGCACTGTAAAAAAAAAAAAAGTACGGTTTCGAATGGTAATATCACAAGAAATTTTCTTGTATTTTTATCACTCGGATCATAGAAGTTTTGCCACTGTTGAGGTTAGAAAGTCCGGAAGCCTTGTAATTTTACCACTCTGAGTCTGACAAT
>JBAGKK010021155.1:0-30179 GCA_037177015.1 Euceroptres primus | reverse complement strand
GTGCAATTTTGTATATGTGCTGGAATCAGAGAATTTTTTCTACACCTTATTAAAAAGGTATGTTGTTCCTTCAAATGAATTAACCGCCTTTGGGTATTAATCCAATTTCCAATATCTCGGTGAGTAGATTGACCATACATATCGTAAGACCAAAAAAATGGGAAACTTTGATTTCTCTTTCAGTTTTCGAATATCGTTTATGAAACCATTCAGAATACATTTTTATCTTGGAGATTTGAATAATTTACTTTTCTGTCGATTTCAAGTTTCGTAAAATATGTATTTAGTTTTTATGGAAATTTACATAGGAACATTGTAAAAAACTTTGTAAGGTGTTGAGAATTTTTTTATGCTTCCTTAGAAAACTGGGAAAAGTTTTTGAGAAATTGTAAAAAGATTGAGAAAGTTGAGAAAAATTGTTATAGAAAATTATCAGATAACTTTATTTGAATTCTGTTATAGAATTTAAAAAGTTAGATGCTTTAAAATGCTGAATTGAAATATAAAGATACAAGATCTAATTTTTAAAAGGAATTAAAGTAATTATTTAATCTTATAAATTGATGCTTTGTGTGATATTTATATAAAATTTTTATTCAGTAGGTATATTAAATATTGCCAACAGATTGCACTTGTTGGAAAGCTTTAATAGGAATTGATAAAGTGCTATAAAGGTTTTACTTTATTAAAGAAGTTAGTGTCTTTTTATGAACACAACAGAAAGTGCAGCTTCACTTTCAAACAACGTAATCACTTTACGGTCCCTGTGGAATTTGGAACACTGTTGGTGCCGCGAGGCTAATGAAAAAGAAACCTAGAAAAACTGTTTATGAGTAAACTATTTACTTGCAGTTTGCAACTAAATTAGAAACTAAAATTAGGTCTCTTACAAATTTTACCTTCCTGCTTTTTAGAAGGCAGAATAATTTTTCGCTACATTCTTTTAGTAATTTATTTCAAAAGGTAAATATTTCTTAATCATAAATCAGTGTGAATGGAAACTGGAACTGATTTAAAAATTAATTTATTTTTCTGGCTTCTAATTTAAAAATGAAAGAAGGATTTCCTGAATCTTAAATAACTCTATGAATTAAAAATATTCATTAGTCCTTTACTTAAAAATTAAATATTGTAATTTTATTATTTCACATCTTGAATAACGTGGATTTTAAAGAAAGCATGAAAAGTAAGTTATATAAAGATACTTCGTGTATTTGGCGGAGTTTTTTCACACGAAGGGTGCTTAATAACTTGCAAATTCTTCAAGTCAAATAGTTAAGTTTATAATTCCAAAAAATTATAATAAATAGTCAGTTTACAAACAATATGTCTTTGTTTTTGTCTTAAAGTATCTCAAGAATCTGTGAATACAGTTGCCTGAAGGTCGAGGCATTCCGAATCTAATTTAACCAAGAAGTTAATTAACTTTTGCAGGGACCAGATAGATCTTCACGCCTTGAACGCGGAGAACAAATTGGAACTAGTTTTGGTCGACCATCACACGCTCACAGACGAGGATTCGTCGTTAGCAGATTCGGTCGTAGAGATTATTGATCACCGTCCCCAAGATGAGGCTTGGACCTGGACTGGCAAAAGGATTAATCTGCAAACGGTCGGCAGCTGCGCCACTCTCGTCGCCAAAAACATACTCGAGAAACATCCGGACCTGGTGGATTCTCAAGTCTCCAACCTGTTACGAGGCGAGTGTCCATCACTGGTGATTTAATTCAATTTATCGATCGGAGACTACAAAAACCCGCTTCGAGTGGATGCGAGCCGAAACTTGCGCTGGCCCATCCGATGAATGAGTTGTTAAATATTTTCCCAGAGAGCCAGTCCGCTGGCTCGCCGGTTTTTCCAATAAATCGTTATTTTTGCAACGGATAAAATATTCGAAAGCGGCGTGCCACGCGAGTTAAAGGCATACCAGAATCTCTGTGAAAATGTTGTACGCTTCAAAGTACTTTATTCAGTCATGATTATTCCAAACCTGCTCTGACGACCTCGTTTCAAAACCGTTTTAAAAGATGCAAAGGCGCAAAAGCTGGCACTTTATTGGTATTTACAGAAGTCGAGCAACTGAATTAAGAAGAATGATTAATGAGGGTTTCTTTGTTTTTTGGTCATTTGTCCGGATTAGTGCGCTGTTCTAGAAGAGGGAAAAGCTTTAGTTCATATCATCAATTCTTGTTATTTGTTTTCCAGGCTCAGACCAAGGAGACAAGAAATTCCCTTTGAGACTATTTTACTCCTAATTGAGGAGAGGGATGGAGGAAATAAAGAAATAAACTTATGCCCTTCATAGCAAATTACTTTCTCTTCAAATAGAACTTCTTTTCTCAAATTAAATATTGAGACAATCTTAGCTTAAACTATCTCCGATTTTTCTTCGACTTTCATTCTGCAAAAGTTTCTTGTTTATTTTCTCGATTCTCTTGATGACTTGTGAAAGTTTTCGCAGGTTTTGAAATGCTTCAGTGAATTGCCTACCCTAAATACTTAGTAAGCTTGAAAATTAGGTTTGATGTTTCCCTTCGTGAATGGTATATCAGTCCTGCTGGCAGGAATCTTGGCACTTTTACCTTGAATTCTCTGACTTATACTTATGCAAGCTCGACGTATTGTTTTCGGTATAATCGAGCCGGCATACAGTAGCCTGTCAGCCGCAGCAATTCCTACGGGGCCGTAAGGTGCTTTAGGGCGGGAAAACTTTGGCGAGAAACCCTCTCTAGAATGGACGGATCAACGCGAGATTTGGTAGACTCCCAAGCACCAACCTAGGTAGGAGTTGAGATTTTGATTTACCGCGCGGATGCGAGCAAACTTATTTACAGAATCGTGCATTTCAGCGACTCCGGTTGCTGAATAATGCGGGTTTTGATAAAGTTGAAATATCCAATGAATTAGTTTGAATGGTTAGGTAGCCATTCGTTCAGTCTGAAATCTTAGGTATTAGAATTATTCAGATTCAGGAATGTGCACACGTCAAAAACGATTGTCCGTTTTCCGTCAAAATTCATCACTCTAATTTTAATTCTGAATTGTTGTGAAATTTATTTTGCTTCAATTATCATTTTATGTTGGAAGCTTATCATGGTTGATGCAGAATTCCATGTCCAAAGTACTCTAATTTTTTCCAGCTTCTCAGTTCTATTTGTTTAATTTGTTTTTCTAGTTTATCAGATGAAAATAAATTTTTTTAATTGCAAATTTTGAAAAATCCTTTGGCAATCATATTTACTAAAAATAATAAAAATAGGTTACTTGACTTATTCACTTGAAATGGAACACATGGATAGCAAGAGAAATTATTTGCAGCCTTTGCAATGTTCAGTGCTTTGATACTTCAGATAAAAAATATAGAAAAAGAAGGGTAAGAGTTTGAATAGAGAACAGAATAGATAAATTCCAGAAATTTTCCATATTTTATTGACTTTACCTGCCATGCTTTGAACGTTGAAATCTCTGTCTATTATTAGATTTTAACGTAGTTTTAGAGAATATTAAAACCTTATTCTTTTCTGTCATCAGTGTATCGAAATATTTTGCTTCCAAAATACTTTGGTTAAAAACGATTATTAATTTTTATCTAGTATTTAAATTAAAAGTTTTCAAACTCAAATATTTAGGAATTTGGAACCTTTCATATTTAATCAATATGATTTGAATGATTAAAAATAAATGTTTACAATGATTGAAAATATCTATTTGGAATTTAAGATATTCCATTAATTTAAAAGTTTTGAAACATTTTCAAAAAAGATATGATCTGAGAGAATAATCTGGTAAATTTAGTATACATTTCCCTGGGCTAGAAAAGTTTTCTTTTTCGAATATGAATCTTCTAAGAACTTCATAAAAATCGCGAAATAGACACCAAGACGAAGGAAAATCGATTTAATATTGCCCTAGGTTAGCAGAGAATTTCTTTCGAATCTCAACCCTCTAAGGACTCCTGAAAATTTCCTATTTATTTTTATGGACTAAGAAGTTTACAAGTTTGAATCATGGAAAAAATTCCCAAGTAAAATATAATATTTGAAAAACAATCTCTTAAATAAATTTCTTTTTAAAACTTCTGAAACTAATTTCGCAATTGCTTTTCCAATTATTTTTACAGGACCAATTCTAGTGGATACTTGTAACTTTTCAAGAGAAGCCGATCGAGCCACGCCGACAGATTTCGAGGTGATTCAAAGCCTGGAAGAGGTCGGTTCGTTGGACACTGAAAGGGATGCTGTCTACAGAGAAATTCTCTCCGCCAAAACCGACATCAGTGGCTTGACTCCGAGCGATTTAATGATCAAGGATCTGAAAGTGGTCAATGGAGTGCCTATTGTTGGATTCCCGATGCTTGTGCAGGTACGTTTATCCCATTTCTCCTGACTCCATCACTGTTTTGCCTTCATATGCAAATTGCAAATGAACCCTTTTGGCATTTGGCATAAGCACTTTCCCCGTTTTGACCAAAACAATCCTGAGTAATCGCGTTACCCTACTCAACCTGCAGGCTTAAGAACGTGACCGGATTGTTGATCGTAAGCGAGTGTCTCGCCTAATGAATTCCAGCTGGAGTTTAGTTTCTGAAAATAGTCTTCTCCCGATTCCTCTTCCGAATATATAGTATCAACTTGTGTTGGGCGAGCTTCTAAAAAAAAATTAATTAGTTACAGTTAGGGAATTTGAATAACTTTAATTGATGAGTCTTGAATTAACAAATTACTAGGAGTTTACATCAGATCAGACAAAATTCGTTTTGAATGCTTTAAAATTAAGATTAATTTAACAAGAATTAAGAAACTTAAACTTACAAAAAGAAACTAGAATTCAAACGAAATTTTGTGCAGTTGGAAAATAACTTTAATTTCTTTTCAAGTTTTTGATTTTGAAAGAATTTGTATGTTTTATTTATTTAAGGATAAAAGCATTTTAATATTTTAAAACTTTAAGATTTGGAAATACATATATCTAGTGAATACAAGGGAATTCAAATTTAAAAACTCTCTAATTTGTATTCGCATTGCTTTATAATTCGCTCAATTCAAAATTCAAAATTTTAAAATAAATTTTAGTTTCCCTAAACAAGTTTTCTATTTAAATTAAACCAAAATTTTTTTAAGGAAATATCTATGAACAACAAAGACGTTCTAAAAGTTTAAGCGAAGATAAATTCATTTTCTGGTGTAAACAAATTTTGACTTTATTTCTTTTTCTTTAAAGTAGAAAATGTCTCTGAAATTTGTAAGTACTATATTTTTTTTACTCAATAATTATAAGATTTAAAATATGTCACTTTTCTTTTTTTTTTCTTGTTCGAGATTTTAATATATGTATTTTGAGTCTCGGAATATGTTTGTTTTAATCCTCCTTAATTTTAGATTTTTTAAAATTAAAATTTTATTTTTAATTTTTTCCCCGTCAATGGAATATAATCCCTAGGGATCCATCAGAAAATTTTCCCCTGTTTAGGTTGAGATTCCAAATAAATATTCTGTTCTATTCTAGGGAAATAGATCATTTGATATTTTAATCGCATTCAATTTCAAGGCTGAGCTATCATTTTTTTCAGGTTATTCTCAAAAATCAAATTTATAAAACTCAATTATTCTGAAAGCTCAAACAAATAACAGGACAATTTCTAAAGTTGATGGAATATCGAGATTTGGCAGAAACTCAATTCTTTGGCTTTAGTCATCTGGAAACAACTTTGATAATCCCTCATATCTATTTGGAGCTTGAAAAGCATCTCCATGGTTGAAAGTTTATAATCCTTTTGAATCATACGGGAATTTCCTAGGGTCCGGAGAAAATTGAGGTTGGAATAGAATTTTATCTTTGATAGTCTAGGAAAATGTGAAATTTCCCTCATCAGTAGTAACAATTTAAAGTCTTCCTTGAAATTTTCTGGAGTTGGAAGATCGATCATTGAAGGAAACTCAATTTTTGGCATTATTGATTTACAAATTTCTTCAATAATCTCTCGTATTTTTTTGAAACATGAAAATATTCTTTAGAACCATTTACGATTTTAAAAAATTTGCAATCTCTGGGATTCATAAGAAAATTGTCGAATACCCACATTGAGATTCAAAACATTCTCTCTATCCTATAAGGAAACATACGATTTGTTCAACAGCCTTTCCTTAGATTATTGAAATATATAAAACTGCTCTTGAAATTAAAAATAACAAGCGATTTTTTATAGTTTTATAAACATCGAAAATCGAAGAAAATTCTATTTTTAGGCTTTGATCTCCTGCAATCAATTTTCTTACTATTTAAAAAGTGTTTTTGTAGCTTTTGTGGTTTTCAAAAAGTCTTTTAAAAATTTGTAAGTCCATGGAATTCAGCAGGAAATTAAAACCTTTTAATTAGCTCTCAACTAACTTCAGTTACAGTTACGACATTGTTAAAGAAACTAACTTACTAGAAGTTACTATGTACCAGTAACTTATACAGTAATGTTCTAACCTTTTAACGATTTACAATCCAACACTAGTACCAACAACAGACAGAAAATGAACCCTGTCGAGGAATTTGCAATGTTAATTGAAAAACTTTAAGAAAGCTCCCTCCTTTTCAGGACTTCGTCGCATTAAATGGTGCCTTCGAAGCAGTCGAGTCGTTCACAAAAAGCAGGTATTGCTCGCTTACAGTGCTCATAGGAATGGATTTAAAGAACAACGCCGTGTCGAGGGACATTGGTGTCTTCTCATTGGACTCCAATGAATTGGAAAATAAAGTGAGTGCTACGCGCCATTCCTCTTTTTCCATTTCTAGATCTTCGTCCATTTCTGCCTTTTCTTTCCCCTCTCCTTTCTTTATGCACCCCAACTCTCGCTCCCGAGACTTCGCAGTAGTTTAAGTTTCGAGTGCCTTCAGATTATAAAGGGGTGTGTAACGAAGAGTGAGCGAGAGGGTAGCAGCTTCATGGAGGCAAAGCGCTCCTGCCAAGTGCCGGAAATTAAAGTTACGCTTCTTTCCTTTCCAGATTATACGAGCCTTAACTTCATCCACGGATCCAAATCTCGATCTCGTCGAGGAGAGCCGGATCCCCGGAAAAGGAAGCAACTTGATGATCTACAAGCAGAGAAACGTGCGGGCAACTCGCAAGCAAATACTGCCGATTATACAAAGTGCATCGACAGGATGTCGTTGTTGACAGTTCTGCAGTCCTCGCTCCCCGCAAAAGTAAATACTGAACCTCCCATTAAACGAATTAGCATGTGGTAATTATACATCGCACTCCACACGTACTGAAAATAAATAGCATCAGTCGCCACTGCAGCTCTCGCCATATGTCTGCCAACTCTTGCAAAACCAGAGAGCACTATCATTTCTGTGCAAAACACAGAGAACTTTTCTGGTTTGCTTTTTCACCCTTGAAAGCAGCCGCTCAAAGCGAAGTACTCTTACTATCGGTTATATTTCCATACATTCTCCTGAAATGCAATATGCGTCTCGCAAAGTGCAACAATGGATGTCCGTCCTTTGTATGCCCAGGAATCGAAGGTCGGTCAATTTCCAAGGAGCATAAACATCCCGAGGGATCGCAAGCGACGGTACCTACATCGAAAGGAGACCTCTGTTTATTTTTCATTTCCCTGGCTCGTCTCAGTCGCGACCAGGCGTCGAAGCTTTCGAATCACTAATTTCCCAAACGTACACACCATGAAATCTGGTAAATAAACGAAAGTTTTGCAGAAGAGGATCGGGAGAGGAATCGAGCCAGAGAAGAGAAGGTTCTGGAGAAAAAGAGAGATGAGAAGGTCGAAGGAAGAGGATGAAAGGTTTGGGGAGCGAGTACGATATTTCAAGGTGTAGCCACGCACGAGCGCCAATAACGTGGTTTGCCCCTCAACGTTGCTTCGACCTTCCCAGCATGTAGCGGTTCACGTGTCTTAGAGGGTCCCGTTTATCAATAACTCGCGTCCCGGGAAACATATTGCAGTTCGGCTGGATGGATGGTGGTCGTTTGCAGAGGTTACGCGCCTCCGGATTGTTATAGATCGGTTGTTAAAACGTCCAGGTGGGGCAACGCGAAGAGCAAACGATTGCCGTTGCGTTTCACGAGCCTGCGAACTTTTCATCGCTCGTTCCAACATCCGTTTCAGGGGCGTAGTTTGCATTTTTATTCCATAATATCTTGCTAAGCTCGATTCTAAGGATTACCTCATCGTTTGCATTTTTATTTCATAATATCGTTCTAAGCTCGATTATAAGCATGACCTCATCGTCCTTCAAAGAAGACATGTGAAGAAGAGTAATGGTATCAATGAAATAAATATACGAAATAATAATGGAATACAATAAAAAATAGCCTCGAATAATCCCTTTGACGAGAAACGCAACAAAATATGGCAAATACATCGAAATTGATAGTTGGAATGCTTTAAACTAGAACACTCGTAACCACTTCACGTTCTGTTACAAAACCGACAATTTCGAAAAACGAGAAGCAGTATTCGGAATTTTTTGGTTAAGAGCAGATTTTCCAGGAACTGCTGTCGAATATTTGGAAAGGGTATTTAGAATTCGCTTTCAGTGTATATCAAGTTGGAAAAATCAGGATTATAGCGAGTTATCGAAGAGGAAAATTGCCACCGGGATTTTAACGAATGCGAAGTGACGGTACATAAAATAGATGTAAACAATGCTTTCTAGTTTTAGTAGAATTATTGATGGTTTCGAAATTGAGGGATTAAGTTGGAAGCATGAGAGCTATTTTTTAAAAATATTCACTTGAAATATCAAATCGTTAAAATTTGGATTACAAACAGTATTGGCAGGTTCAAAGGATACTATTTTATAAATTTGAAGATTTCAAATAGAAAAATTGTAAAAATCATAATCTAAAAGCTAAAGGAAAATTCTTAAAAAATGAATTAAAATGCAGTGCAGCTGCTAGAATCCAGTCAGCCACGCGGATTTGTCTACCGCGAAACTTTTAATATAACCAAACTAAGCAAAAGCTCAGCGACAGTGTCGAAAGTTAAACTTCCAGAGCAACCTTCATATTATCTTCCTCTAGCATGTTCCTAAAGTCCTTTGAGAAAACAGAGCACAACATTTATCCCAAGAATTCTCCAACAGAAGTGTATCTCTTTAATGACATCAGACATTGCAAACCATTGCAATATAGTTAGCAAACTATCATGATTTAATTTCATAAAAGTTTTCAAAGTAGCATGTACAACTTTTACAAATTAAAAGAAATTCTTAGTGGAAAATAAAAAATAATGTAACTCAATAACTACATATTATTACGAAAATGTAAATTATAAAAGCTTGAAAGGATTAGGAATTTATGAATGCCTGAATTAAATTAAAATTATTCTTTATCTTCCATTAAAAACTACGTTAATAATTTTTCTTTTTTACTTCAAGAAGTCGTAGATTTTACTTGATAAACTTTTGTAGTGTACGAATTTTTTGTCTAGAATATTCAACCGATTTGCCTAAAAATTGGTTTATGTTTATCATATTTTGTTTTGGTCACCTTCATATTTCTTTGTTGTGGTTTTAGAATATTGTCCAATATTGATTGTACTTAAAGATTATATTATTTTTAAGTATACCCGCAACTTGTTTCAGAAGAAAGTAGATTGTTTAACCCATTGTAGGTACTTGATGGCTATCAGGAATCATAATGTTGAAAGTCTTCTAGAATTTGCAGAAGTTTAGTTGCAGGGCAATCTTTCAAAAAAATGTGGACAGATTTGTACAAGAGTCACCCTTGGAATATAGAAGCCGTCCCTACATCTGTTCGGGGAAATTGCCAATTCCGGTCGAGGTGAGAGGCAGCGGCAGGAAAAAAATCGCGTCGATTAATTTGTTCGAGCGTTGATCCATCACGCGACACCCAGTGGGACGGGGGAGGGGATTGGGGAAGGCAAGGGGGTAAAGCTAGGTACACCCATTTAATTTATGGTCGTGCGAGGAAATGATGATTTTGCTCTGGCCACCCTACCCTTTTCATCCCCCCTACGTTCTTCCACCCCTTGACGTTTACACACCCATGTACCGTGTCGACATACATGCTCGCCACCCCCTGTTTACTATTATAGCTTGACCACAACATAGTATAAAGGCAAATCGAATCGCACATCAAACCTATGGATTGCTAATTTCGGGTACTCCTTGTGACTCGCGATGTAACAATACGCATTTGGTAACTGATTAGAGTCAACTACTGATCAAGGGTGGCTAAATTTAGATAAAGGGCTTTGTCGTTTCCATTTCGGGTGTCTCTTCCTCTATTCGTGAAATATGAGGCATTTTGAATTATCGAATTCAATGTTGGGAGTATGAATCTGGCAGCTTTGAGGAAATGGTTAGGGAAAATGATAGTTTCTACTGATGTTTTTAGAGGCTTTTTTAGTTTCTTTTGTCGTTCTCTATTTTTGTTTGATAATTCGGGTGGACTAAATAAAAAAGCTTTTCGAAAATGGAAAATGACACTGTGGGGAATAATTGTTACTTGACGTAACAAAGAAATTTAAAAACAAATTTGAAATGGATTTTTAACTTAGGCTTTCATCACGAGTTGGAAAATTGTTTCTTTTGCTCCAAAAAATGTTGGCAATTTTTATATGTACAGTTTGTTGTAGCAAATAATTAGATAAACATGTTTTAATTAATAGATAGTTTCTTCGTTTGAGTTTAAAGGGTTAAAAACAAACTTTGACAAAAATATTTCGATTTAAAAAGTTTAGTTTGACGTACTTAATTTTTAAATGTTTCAATTTTAAAAATATGCAAATTGGGAAGTGTTCTAATTTAAAAGCTTCTTGATTTCAAAATTAATTTTCAATGCCTGTAAATTTGAAACCTTTCGAATTATAAATCGAATCTCGATATAATTTTTTATGCAACAATGTACATTTAGTAACTGATTAGAATTAACTACTAATCAGAAGTGGTTAAATTGAGATAAAGGGCTTTGCCGATTCTGTTATGTGTCTCTATACCTCCATTCGTGAAATATGGAACTATTAATAGGGATATTATTCTGGGATACTAGGAATGGTTTGCAGAATTTATTTATCTATCAAATAATTTTTTTCATTGATATTTAGTTTTAAAACTTTGGTTCTAAACGCATTCGTATTGGAAAGCTTTCAAATTTTCTGGCTTCAGATTTTTATTCAAATAATGAATAAATTTTAATATAAATATAAATTTTTCATTACATATTTCAATCTTGTTAATAACATTCATCTCTCAGAAAATATTTGAATGGTGGAATATTAATCTTACAGAATAATTAATTTGAGTTTGTTAAAATTGAAAGAACATTTTTGATACAATATCATGAATCGAGAAAAATTTATCCAATTTCATTATTTCATCAAAATTCAGTTTCAATTTTCATGCACAAAATTGGAGAGAATTTACAGTATTTAATTGTGAGATGTTTTAATTATGAAGAGTTTTAATTATTAATAAAGTGTTTTACAGATACTTTGAAACAGAATTTTCGAAAGTGAAAAATTAATTTTTATTTATTTTGTACGACTTTTAACCAGAAATAAATATATTTACATTAAGATTTTTTGTACGAAAACAAGGAGATGTTTCCGGGTTACAAATCCTTTCAAAAGTGGCTGCTCTAACTCTACGTGTGTCGTTAGGATCTTCTCTTTAATTTACGTAACTCAGTTTAATCCTGGAAACAAAAAGTCACTTCCTCTTAGACTGTTACAAAATGCTATCTGGTGCAGAAAATGTTTTCGTAGCAGACACACAAAGGACTTAAAATGCTGAGCAATTTAGCACAAAATGCATCTCAGTTTACTCTTAGGAATGGTACAATGTAATTTCACAGTTTGGGGTTCAATTTATGCTAAACTTAACAAATTGAGACCCATCTCAGTAAGCTTTCGGAATTGTATAATTTTAGATACATGCAATTTTCGAGATGATTATTAATTGCTATTTTGTGTGCTTACAGTTTGTATAACTGTACAGATTAGATGGATTGGTTCGGGTCTCGAAAATCTGGAAAATGGTAAGGTAAATTTATTTTTTACCCTAAAGTTAGTCCGGATAATATTTTATTAAGTTTTATTGACTTTTCAAAAAAGGGATTTGATTTCAATTTGTTTACGAATATCGAATGATTTTATTGCAAAGATGATACCGCAGCTTTTTTCAGGACAATATTTGATCTGGGATATTCCTACACATCTATTCGTGTTCCATGATGTATATCCAGAAAATGTCTGAACGAAATATCTGAAAATAAATTCGATATTATGCCTCAATATCATTCACGTTAATTTATATATAGCTTGTATCTCGTGGGTTAACATTTATCTGCGGCTAGCGACCCATTTTTGGTTAAACGAAAAAGTCGGTCAGTCGTTTAATCGAGTACACGATTAGTTTCGGTTCATCGATTATTGTAGATATAACGTCCACATAAAAGAGCAATCACTATACCTATATCTACATTCTGTTATAATTTTCTTTTCTTTAGAGAAAACAATTTTTCCTCCTTGTTACTTTGAAAGTAACTGGGCTTAAAAAGTTTATTTATGTTTTATTCTTGACATTATAAATGCTTTTCGACTATTGAATTCAATTTTTCTTACCGATTGTTGAAAGAAACTGGAAATATAGTTTCTGTACTATCCCTGAAAATTTTATCGATTTCAAGAACCGTTAAATAATGTTCTGCTTCAATTTTTCAGAAGGATCAAATTCCCCTGGGAAACAGGCTGAACCTGATACTCTAATGGAATTTTTTTGCGGTGGAGAATTGTACAGCAGAAATTTGAAGCAAATGTCTTGTATTGTTGCTGGTGGAATTTTCGCAAGACATTATGTGACTTGTTGATTGTCAAGTACGCCTTTATTCTCGTCGAGAGAAAAATTTCAAGTTGAGGATTCCTTTACGCGTCTCTCCCATTTCGTTTTCTTGTCGCTAATCCAGCAGCTCTGGCAGGTGTCCGCTTTTGAAAAAGCCTGTACCAAGCTAACCACGACCAAGCAGTAACTTTTCCTCGGCTCTCTTGGAAAATCCATTTCCAAGCCTCGGGCACAGAAGACGGTTGCTGTAACTCCGGCAAAGAACTTTTCGAGTATCTGGAAGGTTTTGCAGCTTGGCCTGGCGTGAGCTGAATGATGTCTTGTTGGGCATGGGCCTTGCTTACTTCGGGAAAGTCGAGCTTGTGTATCCTCTGGAGTCTGAAGCGAGGGATCCCCTCGCTTCGTCGAGTCTTCGACCGCCAACCAAGTCATCGAACCGATATCTTAGCAAAGATTCGTTTGATCTTAAGCTCGCCTTTCCTCGCTGCTGTCCGCATTTGCGGCTTCTTCCTCAAACTTCCTTTCCAAGAGGGTACTGAGTATCCCAACATGAGCAATTTACTGAATTTAGGTTTTGAAAGCCTCGATTACTTGGCCATTTAATTTATCAAGATTCTGCCCATCGTAGTTTTGAAATCTGGGTTTCTCGTTTTCGATTCTGGAACTTATTTGAAGTGTGTTAGATGGAAATAGTCAATTAGGAATAATTAGGATGGATTTCAATTTCAAAATAATCTAGTCATCATTCAGGAAAAATGGAGTCTGTATGGAAACATAACTACCGAGTTTCTTGAAAAAAAGTAAATCAGTGTTTTGAAAGTTGGCAATTTCCAGAAAATTCTGCGTAAGTCTAAAGCAGTTCTTACAAATAAAACTAGACAAAATTCTGTGTTAGATTAAAAAAAATCGAAAGCTCTTGATTTTCATTTTGACTAAATTTGAAAGCAATTTATTCTAAGAGGTAAAAACTTGAGATCATTTGACTTTTAAAATCAAAATTAATTTTCTTAAATTCTTTCCAGTAAAAAATCTTATTGGAGTGATTTTATCTAAATCTGAATGCAGCTAGTCCTGACATATGAAAACTTGAAAGCATCTAAGTTTGAAGGCGAAAATTAATTTCCTCAAATTGCTTAGAGAAAATTAGCACTGTTTTCAAAATAATTTTCCGAGTTCCTGTCGGAACTCTGAGACTGCTGAGGACTTAAAACTTTTAATTTTTCCATTCTCAATTGAATTTCAGTTTGAAATTAGATGAATTCGAAAACATAAAAATTTGATAGAATCTAAGCTAAGGATCTAAATTTGAAAATATTGAACACTCGTAGAAACTAAAGAAAGACTCCACAATTTGAAATTACTCTAATTTGAAAGTGTTTAGATGTGAAAGAATCTTACTTTAACGCTTTTAAATTTCATTGACATTCCTCATTTGAAACCAATTTATCCTGAGAGATTTTCCCCAAATTCTTCACAATAAAATGAATTTAAAGCAAAGAACCATAGCAAATAGATTATTTGTAATCCAAACAAGAGAATTTTTCTAAAAAGTACCCTCGAATAATAAATTCTCCCTTAAGACATCTAAAATCTTTTTTCCTTTAAATAGCTCAAAAATTTGATTTTTCTGGCAAGAGGAATCTTTTATTTACTCAGTGATGATTTGAGTAATAACGAGTGATGATGTGAGTGATAATGATACTTAGTGATAATCTTGAGTAAAAATGAACTGAATCTTTCTTTGTTTTCCAAAGAGCCATCCTAAGAGAGATAATAAATTAGTCAGCCTGCCTTAATGGCGCTTCATTATTTGAGAAGAATCCTTGAGATCTGAAGCACACATAACGCTAAGAGAGTGATAAGTAGCAAGTCCATTATAAGTCTGGTCTTTACACAACCAGAGAACAGAGTAAACTATGTAATTTTTCCAGCCTGGCGTTCCAGAATATACTCCGAGAGTATCGTAATTCAATTACATTCACATAAAACCCTTACATTTTTATGCTTGCTCCACATTCTTGTTCACGAAACATTTTATGTGCTATGGTATTTTTCCTTTAAACGAACGACGTCAAGTTTATTCAATAAACGTCAGGTATGGCTTGTAGACTAATTTTATAAATTGTTTGTTTTTCGTGTCCAATAACTGAGAGTAGTTCAACTTAATTTTACAAATTGAATTTATCCAAGAAACCCTGATTAAATATGGACACAGTGCAGTATAATTAAGTAGTGTTTGCATTACGCGAGGGCTGCAGATGGTTTTGGCCAGACAATCAATTAAAAGCCTTGCTTTCAATAGGCAGAGGGATATAAAACCGTTGGGACCTTCAGGGTGGAAGTAGCCACTTGCGAAAAAAAAAATATCAGAATTTAAAGTAGCATTGAGTACAGTTGCTATTTGATTGAAAAATTATTTTAATTAATTATTTGCTTTTAGGTTTAAGGGAAAAATGATAGCGACTATTTTTTATTTTTTTTACATATATGAATATAAGGTGGTCGCTGAATTTTTAATGATTAGAGAAAACAATATTTAAAAAAAATTATTCTCTATAGATCCCTGAATAAACTCGCATTATGTTTATGATATTGAATAAATTATTGGGTCTATAAAACTCAATATTCGCTGCATCGTGTTTAATATTATTACGATCAGGTAGCATTAATGTTTTAATACGAGAATCAACATTGAATTTTGAAAATCAATTTATAGTATTGAATCTATTGCTTATTTACTTCTGTATTTAAATCAATTAATTTCGCGAAATCGCTTTTGTTTATTGGGACTTCATACGAGAGGTGAATACATTGTACAATTAATAACTCTAGGTTCCGAGAAATTTATTATTGAAAAGGTTTTGCATTTGGAATCTTTCAAGTGCCTATAAATAATAACTAGTTCGATTGATTTTAAAAATTATGCTTTCAAATTCTGGACTCTTTCAAATGGAAAATGATTTCAAATAAGGAATGATTTAAAATTCGGGTGCTTCCAAAGTTTTGCTATCACTCTTTACGTTTTTTTTCCATTTTAAATTTTCCAATTTTAATGCTTTCTTTTGGTATCTTTTTAGAGGAATAACATGAAGAAATTAAGTTTGAAAACAGGAAACATCGTTTTCTAGCACGACCCTAATATATTTTTCTCTTAATGTGTGAAAATGTAACATCCTTGGCCGGCATTTCGCGTTTCAGGTCTGACTTTAAATGGACTTATACCACTTTCACCCTCCAGGGCTCAGATGCTCAGAAGCAAAAGTAAGCAGTAACAAAGCGGCAAAAATGGAGAGAGTCAGAATGCACATCGTCGCACCACTTTTTCCACCACGTTGTCTCAATTCGTACAGAAAATTCCAGAATATGTGGTAAAATCATTCACGATTGCAGATTTTCCATTCCAAAGGTTTAAATTTTTAATGACAATGTAAGTTTGAATTTAAATTCAATTAAAAAATTTACAGCGATATCTAAATCTTAGCTATAGATTGATCTGGGAACTAATTATTTTAAAATAAAAATTCCGAAGCTTTGAATTTGAAATTGTTCAAAATTCGGTTCTTTGAAACTTAGAAGCCATAAAAGTTTCTGTATTTAAAATTTTAAAGTTTCGACGATCGAACTTAGGAAACTTTAATATATAAAAATATTAAGCTTGAAGTTGCTTCAGCAATTTGTTTGAATTCTATAAAATTTTTAATTAGCTTTCACTGGAATTTTTTATTTACAAGAAAATAGAACTATTTTCCAGAACAAATATATATTTTGTCAAACTAATGAAGCTTATTGTAAACAAGGAACTGATATTTAAATCGAAAACAATGAAAATCTCATTCAGTGGCATTTTCGGTATAACAATTGCTTTTAAATTGAAACTAAATATTTTCTGGAAATAACGACGCAAATATTGTAATAGTGAGCACTTGAGCAGTATTGTTTCAGCTAAAAGAATTCTTTCCAAGAGCGATTGATTTTCCTCGGTAAATAATTCAAAGTCCAAACCGTTAATATTTTATTGTCTAGAAGTTAAATTGAATTCACGACCCTCGTTCGAAACTTAAAAAAGTCGAACCTCGGAACGTAGATTGAATGTTTTATTTTTACGGTTCCAATCCCTGGTTTGTAGCGTTTGTTGGGAGGAAAATGGAACGGAATACCAACCGATGTTGCAAATTATCTTTTGATTTGAAGTAGCTTGCTAATGGTTCGAATCCTTTTTGCACCAGGGTTTCCGGGGTTTGTGTTTCTTGCTATTTTGTTTTTATTTCAGAAGGGTTCAAATATAATGAAATTGATATTTGATATTCGGAGAGTAGACTATTAAACTTTTTGTTGGTTATTTTCATGTAAGGGTTGAATTCTGAAACATATTTGAGATAATCGCAAATATCCGATCTTCAGTTATCTGATTATATTACCTCCAGTAATTCAAGCAGAAGGTTTTGTTAGGCTTTAGCTCCTAAAGGTTTACTCTAAATGGCTTTGGACAGCAACATGTTTTGGAGTTTAGTATATTAATTTATATGAAACGAGGAAACTTTGGAAATAGTCTTTAAAAGCTCTCAAATTTTTAGTTATTTCAATTTGAAAACTATAGAGAAGGTACAGAAAATTGAAAGTAATACATGTTTAAAATCTTGGAAATTATAATTCAATTTAGAACATTTTCGAATTCGAAAGCTTTCAACATTTATGCAAAGATTCATATTAAGAATTCAGAGTGGTAAAGAATAATTTGAAAAATTTTCGAATTTAGGAACCTTTAAATTTCCAAGACTGAAATCAAAAGTTTTTAAGTTTGAGAGACTTAAAAATTAAAAAGCGTCAACCGATGAAAATTCGATTCCATTTAAACTTGGAAATCTCTATAGCTGAAAATTCAAATAGGAAAACTTTTAAGCTTGTCAGCTTTTTTTGTTTAGTTTAGTAATAATTTTAGAGTATTAAAATTGTAAAGCTTTTAATTTCAGAAAGCGTCCAAAAAATAGAAGACCGTAGTTTTTAAAGACTGAGATTTTAATTAAGGCTTCCAAATTTTAAAGCGTAAAAACTTATCTTCGAATTAAAAAAACTATATTAAAAACATTCTGAACTGGAAAGTTTTCCAAACTTAAAAATAATGATTTTGAAATCATAACAAAAAAAATAACTGAATTTTAGAAAAATCCAATATTGTTTTATTGTTTTTGTATTACAATATTTTTTACTCTAAAGTTCAAACATTGAAAGTATTTAAATCTGAAAGCCTCGTAAATTATGAAGGACGTAAATTTTCAAAGTTAAAAAATTATGTATAGTTCTACCCTAAATTTGAAAGCGCTTGAATCTAAAAAAGTAGTTGATTTTGAAAGCAGTCTAATTTCAAAGCAAAAAAAAATATATATATAAGTAGAGGAAAGGACCCTAATATGGGATACGAACTCTATTTTCTTAGGCGATTGTTGGAAATTATTGTCAGAATTTAAAAATATAGATTAAAGGGTATCTAATAAGTTTTAAAATGCTGAAATGGAAAATCTAATTACTTTTCCAATAAAGACTATAAATTGGCCCTGTATCAAAAAATTTGTGCATCTAAGTTTAACAGAAACTCTGCTATGTCATAAACTTAACTAATAACTAATATCTCTTCTATCTATATTTAAAATTTTTAAGAAATTGAAAAACATCCTTAAAATGTCACAAACATCAGACGTCAAAAATTGAAAGACATCAAAATTTGAAAACCTCTAGTATCGGGAAATAGTTGACCAAAGAACCTTCAATAATCGTAAAACAACCAAATCTGAAAGTTCCATTTCAAAAAATTTTCAATATGAAGGTTGTAAAAATTCGAAATCACCTGAAAAGAATAACCTGCAAAATTAAAAGCATCATGCATCGAATGTTCCCGCCCTTAATCGACAGATTTTTCATTTTCCTCTTTCTTTTTCATTTACCGTGATTAAAATTTCTGAATCTGTCAAATAGTCATTTTCGGACTTTGAATTTCATTAAACAATTCTTTTAAAAGTTAAGGTAGTAAAAAATAGACAAAAGACACCATTTTTTGGCATCGCTCAAAACGTGAAGATCTGCTGAAAATAGAAAAGAAAGGGATGTCAAAGAGGAACAAAGGGATATTTTAACAATTCTCTGCAATGAATTGGAAATCTTCCTTTAAAAGCTTCAAATATCAGAAAACGTTAAAAATGGTCAGGTATTTAAAATTGGAAGCCTTTAGTATCGGAAAGCATTCAACCAAGAAATCATCAATAATCGTAAAGCAAGCATATATGAAAGTTCCATTTGAAAAGTCTTCGAATGTGAAGGGTATAAAAATTCGAAAGTATCCGAAAAGAAGAACCTTTAAAATTAAAAGCTTCCAGATTTGAAATTGTCTAAACTGGCCATCGATTTCTATTCTGTTATCTCTAAAAACTTAGGATATAATACAATTAACATTTTTTATGTTTCACAGCTTGTAATTATACTTGAGGAGTAAGCGAACAATCCTCTTTTTGAACAAATTGATTATTGTTTCTGTATATTTGAGATTCTATGAATTCATCTTTGTAACTTTAGTTGATGTAAAAAATTATTTATTATATTATTATTTATTAAAAATTAAATATTACTGATATACGACAAAAATCGATTTCATTTCAAAACCGAGAATATAGGTTTAATCACAGAATTTCAAGCCACAACATTTCGTTAAATATTGAGGAATTAACAGAAGCGGATTAATTGAGTTTTATTTGCTTACTCATCACTCATTCCCTGTTGACTAAATTTAACAAATCTTCTCAATTAAACCAGGATTTTAATTCAATTTAAATTTTCCAGATTGCCATCAACTCAAGAAGACTCATCCTTCCGACATCGAAATTCATCTCTCCAGACCTTATCTTCCTGCTGCTTTAATCCCAACACTCGTACTCGGTGTAACGGATTAAAATTCGCGGTTTGGGCATCGATGACCGTGCGACCATAAATGCGACAGGGCTTTCAGCAGCGATACGCATTCTCGTTAGTATGAATGTCTACCTATAGATAGATAGATAGATAGATATATGGACCAGCACCAACAACAGTGACAGGAGACCATTCGATGCGGACATATCCATATATGTAGTTGAGGACCAGCCTGCCAAACCCCTATACTCTATACTCGCAACGTTCTCTCTAGTTATTGATAAACGGGTGTGGGGCCCGCGGAGCGCATAAAACAAGGATACCCTGCACCTAACCTGAGTTGAAGCACCGGAATAATATGACTACGCGGTCCATGGGTGCTACGACCATGACTATGACTGCATGGACGTGCCTGGTGCCTCTCTACATTTGCCTCCACACGTGTGTGAATGAGCCCTTCTGCCACGGCTCGTGGATCTGGTAGGGGCACCTTTTGATTTTGCGCACTGGGTCGGATCCACCACCCCCGAGATGCCTTCCAGCATCAGAGAATGGGAGCAACAGAGAATCACCCTCGCGGAAACGAGAGACGAGACGCTTCACCCAGCCAGGGTGGGGGTTCCTGGATGCTGGCTCTACGGATACACGAATCTCCTGGTATCAGTGTTCATCGGAAACAACCTCTCTAAATAACATATCCCGTGCGATACGACCTTAACACAACTCCAGTAAGTCCTTCGGATAATTCACTCACGAGACCTTCAGTTCTCCGGAATTTGTTTCTTGAAATCAACCCCAATTCCTCGTTGGAAATACAGATTCGAGGCTGTATTCTGGACCTGATGTTCACCGAACTACTCAACCTGCTACAGCCATGACGACTGCCTCGCGATCCGCCACGTTTCTCGTGACTGTATCATCCAGGGAGCGATTTGAATCACATTTGAACGGTGAGTCAATCTCTTTCTGTTTCATCATTTCATTTAAACTGTCAATGATGTCATTCCAATTCGTGACTCTAGTCGTGCCAAAGAGTTGATCTCTATTTTTGAAAGCCACTTGATATAATGGTAAAATGTCTTCTAAAAAGATCCTAAGATTCAGAGATCAGGAAATATCAATGAAGTCTATTTCCCGGGACAATGTGGAATTCTCTATTTGTACTAGAAATTTTGTGAAACCAGAAATTATTCAAGCTTCTGTTTTAGAAATGAAGTAAAGACTGGATCAAATTTATTAGAGAATAATCTTTTAGCTCTTGTTTAAAAGACAACTCGAGAGACAAGAATTAATTAAAATTTCTACTATTTATCATTAAGGATACAAAACTAAATTCAAAATGAAATTCAAAGAATTGGATATGATCGTTTACAAACCTGGTACTTCTGAGAGACCCCTTTTTTCTTAATCTTATACAAAAGGCTCTTCGCAGGGAATTAGACCCTAATCGAATAATTGACTCGCAAAGGGTAGCGGTCCGCCCATCAGGTTCAGGGTGGGTAAGTGATTGTAAGGGTGGCGAAATGTCGTGTATAACGTATGTCTCTTGAGGGTCGATGTTAGGTCGTGCGTGAACCATCAATTCCAGAATTCTCGTTCTTAAGAATCTCCCTCGTGTTCTTTGGGAATGTAGCTCATTTATTTTTTTTTCTCACCCCCTTTTCTCACGCTTTCCCTTTCTCGACTTCCTCAGTCGATCTGCTGCGAAATCGCGAAACCTTTGCCCCCAGGCGAAAATTTTTCAAAGGAAGGGATGAGTTTTCAAGGGGGAGGATTGAGGATTTTCAAGAGAAGAATTTTAATGCGTACTTTCCTAGATTTACGATGTCACCGCTCCTCGGGATACATTTACTTAACGGCCCTTGAGGAAGGGAACTTGCAGGTCGTGCCGCATTGCGATATCATAAAAAACTGCAATAATGATTCTCGAGTGGAGACTGAAAGGTAGGAATTCATTTCTGTTAGTCGCTTCGATTTCGAGGACACTTGTCGACGCGACTGCCTAAGTCCGACGGGAATTTCTCTTCTCGTTTCATTTTGTTTCATTTGTCACTCTCGTCGAAGAAAGTACAACCACCCCGATTTTATCACCCTTCGAGGTGAAAAGCTCGGCGAAATTTTCCCAGACCACCCACCGGGGTAAAACTCGAGACACGATTATTTACAGAGCGTCGAACAGCCGGGGTTCTGGTTATTATTTCCTTTTTTTATTATTTATGAAGGGTTCCCGGGGAGAGATTGCTTTTTGGAAAAAATGGTTCGGCCTAAGGTCATTATGCGTGATGCGGGGAATTTACATTCTTATAATGCGTCTTCCCGGTTTGTGAAAGGAGCTTATATGGGTATAATGGAGAAAATGCTTTTTTCCTGGCAAAAAAAGGTCAACATTCCTTTTATGATTTAGGCACCCTCGTACATTTCCGGGATTTTAAAGTTAGTTCACTTTTTTATTTTTTTCATTCATTATTAATTCAATTTTGGGAGTGAAAAATAATGGAGAAATTATATTCTGGGTGGCCACTGGACCTGGAAAATCAGGAAATGACTTAAGTCATTTGTATAAAAATTCGAAAATATCCGAAATTATTTTCTACACTTAAGGAGTATGCGAGCAAATCTGGCTAAATCCACTTTTTGAAGAAATTGATTATTGTTTCTTTATATTTCGGATGCTATAAATTCATTTATCGAACTTTAGTTCTTGAAAGAATTCTGCTCTTAACATAAATATTATACTGAAATCAAACAGCATAAATTGCTTTCACTTTCTTTAATAAATACAAGTTAGGAGCAAAATCAACTTAAGCCACATGTGGCAAAAATAAATTTTTTGTTACCAGAAAAAATCGGAAACTGGCCGTGAATTTATTTACTAACCTGATTTTTTTACCTTGTTGAAGAAAAGCTAAATATGTACTAAGAAAAAGAAAAGCTAAATAAATACTAAGAAAAATACTAGATAACTTAAAAAATTAAGTTTAAAAATTCATATTGTTGTTTTTTTTGTACCATCAGGATCAATAAATGCTGCATTTAATGCAAACTTTATAGCAATTCTATTTCTCGAGGATTCAGCTGTCTGAAAAATATGATAATTTTTACAACTAATGAAAAACACGTATTTTCGGCATTTTCGTAATTATTTTGCAATATAGTTTGTATTACAAAGCAATTAGTGTTAAAGAAATTTTTCAAAGAAAGGTTTCTGTTACAATTAAGGGGGTATTCTAGTGTGATGGGCACTTTTTCACATCATTTTTTCGGATTTTTTTTGAAATTGAAAAGCAATATGATTTTGAAATCTTTTGCATTGTATTGATACATATTTGAACTATGATATACATTTTTCTTAATAAAAATATTCATAATAGTGGACGCTGCACTCGCTCAAAAATGAGGCCTGAAAAAAAAGTGCCCGGACGGTGAGTATGATTTCGGGATTTCCAGGTGATCTGAAAGCAATAAGTCAAGGAGATTCATAAAATATACCCTTGCAGCTATCGTAGGTAGTAGAATGAAAAAAAAATTTTTAATTTTCAAAATGGCGGACTTTTGAAAAAAAAATTTTTTTCACGTTTTTTTTTTATTTAACGGGCCATAAATTTTTTAAAAATTAATATTTAAATCCAATTAGACTACGGACAATAGGCACACGTTTTCTAAACACGTGCGCAAAGCGACGACCCAATTGATTAATTAGTTTTTGAGATATCATGCTTACCGACTATTTTCGAGACCTCACCTTCAACGGACTGTAGCATCGCCATTTTTAATATTTTTATAAAAAAAAAAGAAAAGTATATCATAGTTCAAATGTGTGCCAATACAATGCAAAAGATTTCAAAATCATATTGCTTTTCAATTTAAAAAAAAATCAGAAAAAATGATGTGAAAAAGTGCCCATCACACTAGAATACCCCCTTAAAGTCACAAAATAACAGAGAAACTCGTTACAGTTTTTTTCCAAAGTTCCTTTTTTATGCAGAAATAGAACTTCAAAAATAATTTATTAAATAAAGACATTACAAGAGAGACTTCTAGGACTTAAAACAATATAAATTTTTTTTCCTATCATGTGCCCTATTAATTGAATTAATTAATTGTAATTAAAGGAAAACAAATATTGAATCATAAGTTTAAGATGAACCAAAAAAAAAAGTTTAAAATGATTTCCAACAAAAATTAATCATAAGGTCCTGTTTTGGTTGAAAATGAACCCGATATTGGTTCAAACTGAAACGATTTTTCGATTCATTTTGAACAACAAAATTAGAATCTTATGATAGTTAATTTTAGTTGCAGATCATTTTGCCTTTTTTTGGCTTCACTTCATCATGAACTCATGGTTTTTCTGTGAATTTATTTATTATTAAAGATAAAACAGAAAAATATTAGAAAAATTAGTTTTGTCTTGTATGGAAATTAAAATTGAGACAATATTTTGTATTCCGCATCATCCTGTATTTATGAGGAAATGTGGGGTTTGCGTTTTGTCTGTGCTAGGAGCAAATGAGGCTTAATCCTCTTAATCATGGTGCAAGCATATCCTCAGGTTGAGTCCTTTGTCTCACTATGCTTTATAGTGTGCCCAGCAAATGAAACTTAAATTTACTGAAATAAGTGATAGTCGAAGAAACTTGCCTAATGAGAATTAACTTTTTTTATTTTTGAGAGGATTAGGAACTCAAAATGGACCATTTTTCAAATTGACATCTTTGCAGAATTAAAAAATTAATTAATAGTTTAGTATTTTAATTATAGTTTCATAATCGCTATAAATTTGGAACTTTTTCATGCCAAAAAATAAATGTTAGATTGTTTAAAAATTAAATGATAGGCTAAATTATTCTTTTTTAGAAGGAAATAACAACTTTAAAGAAAAAGAATTTAGTTACATTTAGATTAGGAATTTAAATAGAAAAAAAGAAAAGTGTTTGTTAAAAAATAACTATTCTATAGTTAAATAATCATTGAACTGTAATTGTTCTTGAACAGTATTAATATTATTTGTAATTTAAGAGTTAAAATCCCTTCGTTAACAAAACTTTAATTAATAGGATGTAAGATCACTTTTAATGCATTTTACTTTTTACCAATAGCTGTTGATTGAAACGAAAACCGAGTTCGAAAAGCGGATTACTCTATTCCACTTTCTCGTGTGTATCGGAAAAAATTCAACAATTAGCCTTCCGTTTGGTTTTTCACTTCAGGAGACGCAACCTTTCAGCCTATTTCCCTAGAGTAAACACGATTGAATTTTTTTCCTGAATAATCAAATACCTTAAAAGTTATTTATTTCATTACGTTCTTTCATTTACAAGCCCACTATTTTACAAATTTATTTCATAAATTTTACAATTTATTTCATAATATTCAAACGTTTTAACAAAATAAATTGAATCAAACAGATAAGTTCCAGACGCTTGAATTAGTATTCCTCGATTTAGTAAATTAACATTTCAGTGGTTCTTACCTAAGTGTAAAGTTAATATCGACTCTAATGTGATATTGGCCAAATTTCGTTCATATGAAGCTCGTCAACTTTTCTGCTCGGATAAACCCTCAGTAATGTAGATTTCACAAAGTGCAACGAACTGTGCATAATTTGAGAGGCTACTGAAACGAATTCACTGGAAAGTTTTTTCCCCAAAATAAAATATTTACAGTCTTTATTAAGTGATGCTAAATGAAGCCAATCGGTAGAGGCAACTTTGTTTTATTAATGATCAGTCATCAAGCTGTGAAAATTGCTTTTATGGAGCAATTTTATTTATGGAAAAGTTTCTTGTAACCTTTATTCTGCTCCTTTGATTGAGGAGTAGAGACCCGAGACTTTTTAAATCTTGTGGAGCCAAGAATAATACTTTTATTTCACACGAGGGAAAAAGTTTTTCTTTAAAGCTTTGTCTTGTTGTCTCAGAAGTTTGACCATTCCCAGGCAGTGAAGTTCCTATTTCTAGTCTGAAGAGTTTTTTGTTGCCCTTGAGCTAGACGCTTTAATTAACTTGAATTAATAACATCTCTTGATGAAATGGTCCAATTTCATCTACCGTTTCTCTTGCAAAGTCAAAACTCTACATGTAAACGTGACATCCAACTGATCTCTACAAAAGTAAAACGAAGGGACTCAGATTTCGCAAAACAAAACTTTCACAAAGTGTATTCTCCTGTTGAAAATGCTAGGGACATCAAGGTTCAACTTTATAATTGAAATTGTAGACACTGGACATATAGGTCTGAAAAATATTTTAAAACTTTCAAAGATAAACTTCTTCAAGATGAAAGCTCTCAGGCATCAAATATTCTAAGTTAAAATTAGAGTTATTAGAGGTAGTATTAGAGGTATTGTAGTTTGGAATCCTCCTATTTTGAAGTCTTTCAGTTTGCAAGCATTAAAATTGGAAAATTTTGTATTATAAATGATTCCAATGTGACGCGTTTGTAAATTAGAAGTTTCCAATCTAAAGTCTTTCAGTTGAAAATAAATCATGTTTGAAATTTCCCAATTCTAATGAATTCTTTATTTTCTTTCACTTCGTCAGCTTTTAGATTTAAAGCCATACAATTTTAAAATACATATATTCAAGTTTGATAGACTTCTTCAAATTTAAAGAATTCAAGGTGAGATTTTCAGATTTGAAGTATTCTAATTTAAACTCCTTCAAATTAGATCAATCTGAACTTTGGAAATTAAAAACTCAAAATTAAACCACAAGATAATCATATTTCATCAATCTTTTCTAAATTTCTTCCAAAAATCCAGTTATGCCAAGCAATTTCCAAACCGTGTCGTTTGCTGTTAAAGCAAACTTTACCAATTAATCTTTGCATTATAAGTTAAGATTAATGTCAGAACAATATCGCTTGCCATGTCGAAACTTTTGTACACTGCCAAGACGAAATTCCCCTGCTTCAGATAATCCCGATTACTGAACCGATTTCAGACTTCATTTCCGACCCCTTAAGAAAATACAAGACACAATTTATGATTGACTTAATATTTTTACCAAACCCACTTAATCCACCTGATCCGAGCTTATTGCCTCTTTTTATTTCCTGGTACCACATTCCTCATAAAATTGTTGGATTTTTCTCGTATGTCATGGGAGCGTGAGTTAGATGTAAATGAAAAAAGCCATGGGGTGGATCCCCCGCAACTTAATTAATTAAACTCCGCTGTGTAAACTCTGGCTGAAATGATTGTTGTTTTTAATTTCTCTTCTCAACGGAATAGCGCTGACGGGGCAAAATACATTTTTGGCCAATATGAACGCAAATAAATTATAAATATACAGGGAGATTTCTGTTGCTAGGTTCCTATTATCGATATTTACCGACATCTGGAACATTTGATGGGTTCGGTCCGTGCTAGAAAAATTCAATTTTCTTCAAGACTTTCGGAAATTTGCCGATGGAGATTTCATCATGAAATCATATTATAATGAAAATAAGATAAAAATATAATCAGAAAATAAAGAATACCTCATTTTTAGAATGGACCCGTACCAATTTAGCATGGATCAGAACCATCAAAGGTTCCAGAAGTCGGTAAATGTTGGTAACAGGAATCTATGGTTAGAAAGTTCCAAGTTTTTATCTATTTAAACAAAATAGAGACGAATTGGAAATAGGACAAATGCATTTTATAGATCAGGAAGGAAAGTAGAGTGGATAAATAATTTTCGCGCGTACTTCAAATTCAGTAATGGCCTGGCCTTCATTAGCTGACTGTAATTAATATGCCCGACGTATCGGAACACCAACCGCGTTAATATGGTTCAGGTTGAAGGTTTTATTTACGAGCTGCCATTGCACATTACATTGACGAACTTTTGGGTATCGGATCAATGAACGTGACTCGGCCCGCTAATTCGATATCACTTGCACTCTGATGCGTTTCATCCCCTCGAAAAAAGAATTAAGTCTTTGAGCGTTGATACCCATCAATAACTGTCTTTCTAAACCAATTTTCAAAAAAGGCTTTCTAAAGTGTATATCATAGTCTTTTGTTGTAAATACTGTACTCTATATATTTATACTAATTCATGGAATTATTTCAGTATTTCTAATTTTAGGTTTTTCATATTTGACGTCTTTCCATTTAAAAACATTTAAAGAAGTAAACTCTTCAAAGTCCAAGTTGGAATGATTTATAGATTCAAAATTTAAAAATTTTAAGAGCCTAATTGAAAAGCATTTTAATATTAAGACTATCAAAATGAAAGCTTTTTAGTTTGAATGAATCGAAAATATTAACGGTGAAAAAATATATAAAAAATAAAAAAATTTAAAGAAATAAAAAATATATAAAAAATATAAAAATATATATTAACTTTGAAAATTGATTGGTAGTGTCAGTTTGAAGGTCTTAAATATCGACAATATAATACCTGATGAATGCTTTCTAACTTTGGAACCTGTTATGCGATATTTTAATATTCACTCCATGTTTAAAATGTATTCATATTAAAACTTAAATGTAGAGTAGGGTGGCGCTTAAAAATTGAAAATCGTATTTTTCCAAAAGGTATGCGTCCAGGTTTTTTCCTCTTAGTGAAAAAAACTCTTTGGGTTTTTTTTCAAATTTCTTTAAAAAGTTTTAGTAGAGACGGAAAGTTTTTAAAATTTTCAAATTTGTTCTATGGGTGATAAATTCATAGGGAATTTCTTTATATACAGTTTCAGGTAGCAAGTAAGACTATAAAATTCAAAATGAAAAAAAATTTGGTCACATACTTATTAAGAGTTTTTTAACGAACAAAAAATGACTTTTTTTAAATTCGGCTAAGTTAACATCAAATTTGAATAAGTTGAAAAAGTTTTACATGATACTTCTTTAGATTGAAATAGAGTAATGCGCCATCATTTCATTTTACCTGAAAAAAATTTTTCTACTTTGTCATAACAGTTTGAAAATCGCTAGAAATGGAAAAATCACTAAAATAAAGAATATAAAAAATTTGTTTTCAGCGAAAACAAAATTATGAAGCGATACTCTATTTCAAACTAAAGAAGTATCTCGTAAAACTTTTTCAACTTATTTAAAATTGACGTTAATTTAGCCGAATTAAAAAAAGTAATTTTTGATTTGTTGAAAAAAATTCTAATGCATATATGAACAAAATTTTTTTTTATTTTGAATTTGATAGTCTTATTTGCTACCTAAAACTGTATATAAAAACATTCCCTATGAATTTTGCACCCGTAGAACAAATTTGAAAAATTTTAAAAACTTTTTGGCACCACTAAAACTTTTTAAAGAAATGATGATGGCGCATTACTCTATTTCAAACTAAAATAGTATCATGTACATTTTTTCAACTTATTTAAAATTTATGCTAATTTAGCCGAATTCAAAAAAGTCATTTTTTGTTCATTATAGAAAATTCTAATAGTGTACAAATTTTTTTTTCATTTTTAAATTTTTATATGTATCTGTATTTCCATAACAATTTTCAAAAAAGGCTTCTTAAAGTGTATATAATAGTTTTTTTTGTTGTAAATACTTCATTCTATATGTTTATAATAATTCATGGAATTTTTTCAGTTTAAAAAATTTTTTTGCACCCATAGAGTTAAAACTTCTTTTAAAAATTTGAAAAAATTCCGGGGAGTTTCTCTCACCATAAGAAAAAAATTTGACGGGTATCGTTTTGGAAAATTCGAATTTCAATTTTTAAGCATCACCCTAATAGAGAAGTTGAAATTTGAAAAGATGCAAATTTTATGTCTTTCTCTTTATAAAGTTTCAAACTGAAAATCTTTCAATTTGATATAATATTCAAATTTGAAAATTTCCAAATTGAAAGCATTCAAGTTTGTGCGATTTATTTGAAATTTGAAGCTTTCAATTTGAAATTGAAAGCTTAAAAACCTTGAAAAGTGTTTAGAAGTGTTTTAATATTAACTCCGAATTAAATAACAGTTGAAATTTGAAATCTTGCAATTTAGAAGGTTTTTTAGTTTGAAGATTTCTTAATTGAAATTATTAAAATTTAAAGTATCTTAAGTTTACCTGAAAACTTCCAAATTTAAATTATTAAAATGGAAAAGATTTTAACTTTTGAAAAATGAAAAAGATTCCAACTTCAAATAATTTTCCATATTTTTTTGATAATCTGAAATCTAAATAAAAACTTTCATAAATAATCTCAATTTTGAATTGAAATTTTTGAAAGCTTTATGTTCAAGTGATTAGCAGCTGTATTAATTAAAATTTTTATTAATAATGGATTTTAAAATATCAAATCTAATTTATGAAACAGATGTCATGGTTTGAAATTCCAAGTTCAAAATAAGAAAAAGCTTTGGCAAATTTTGCTGCTTAATATTTAAAAATTGCAAGTTTACAATCAAGTCAATTAACATCAGAAAAAATAGGCATTGGAATAAACACGGAGAAAAATGGAAGTCAAAAATTGAGTCTACAGTGCTGATAGTCCAGTAACTGATTACTGAACTCGAGTTAC